>JAMLFT010012187.1:0-10550 GCA_026544285.1 Pachyrhizus erosus | reverse complement strand
CTAAATTTTCCCCACTTTCATAGTTTAAAATTTAACATATTAAAATAATTAGTTTGAACTAATTACATATATATTTTTATTTTATAGAATTACTTTCATAATAAATCTATAAAAAAAAGAATTATTACATATTTATATTTATGTAATTGATAACATATTTAATTTGAATTCTAACATAATATTCATAATTTAAGAATATATTTATTGTATAATTTTTTATTAAGAAGTAGATTTGAGAGTACTATAATCAACACTATAAAGATGGTCTTAATTAGATTTGATCATTTAAATCCTATTTTTACAACAATAGTGTCAAGTCATATGTTAGGTCATTTTAATTAATTTATAATTCATTTGATTTGTTTATAAAACTTAAATTTTATTTGAGTAAGTTTATCAAAAAATATTTTTTAAAAAAATAAAAAATTTATTTATAAGTTAAAATTAACTTGTGAATAAATTAAAATTTATTTTTTAAAAAAGTGATATGAAAAATTTCTACAAATTAATTTATGTAAAAACTAATTTTAATTTATGAAAAATTAATTTAATTTTTTTGTATTTTTTATAAATATTTTTAAATAAATTTATTCAGACAGATTTTTTACAAAAAAATAAATAGAGGTGTTTTTTTTCTTCTTTGATCCATTAACAAAGAGAAAAGAAGAAACAACTTAACTCCTAAGGAATCCAAATAAAAGTCACGCAGCACAAAATCTGGTGGCTTCCCAGCCCGCCAACCTATCCGCTACATTGTTTAGGGAATTTATCTCGTTATTTTTATATGGGAAATGCAAATTACAATCTCTTAAAGACTCATTTTCTAACAATTTTTTTATAATTAGTTAAAATTTATTAAAAATTATCAAATTTATTAAAAAATGAGACCTATCAAAATTAATAATTTATAATAAATTTTAATCAATAATACAAAGAGTGTTAGAAATAGAGTATGTAAAAAAGTGTTGTTAACATTTCTTATAACATTCTTAATTAATATAATGAATTTTCTTATTATTTTAAAAATTAGTGAAGTAATTTAAAAATTTTGACAATTAAAAACAAACTTCAATTATATAAAGAATTCAATATTACCTTTTTAGTTTTAATATCAAATTGCATAACTTTAAAATTCTTAAAATATTGTTTGTCCTCGTTAACTCATCTTTAATTTAAAAATATTTGATAATACAATGAATTTAAATAAAATCATATATCGTAAAAACATCTTAAATTGATAAATTTCTATACCATGAAAGAATTTAGTTTGTATATTCATAATAATTACATCTAGAAACAAATATTAAGAAAATATCTTTCTTAAAGAAATGAATCAAATAAAATATTTATTTTTTTAATAACATTTTGAAACATATTAAATATTCACTTAAAATATATTTATTTTCATTATTAAACCATTATAATTAACCCACACAATACATATTAGTATTTCGAAATTCAAAATGTAATATATCTGAGTCACATCTAAATAGTATAATATAAAGATCTAATTTATAATCTTCTAGACAAATAAATACTAAAACTTAGAGTAGTAACTCAAATGTAACTATCATATTCCCACAAGAAACTGGTAAGTAACTCAAATGTAACTATTATTCATAACTCTCTTTCGAATGTCAAATGTCTGAAATTAGTTTGTTAGTTCTTACTTTATCTCATACGAATCTTTTGCTACTAGAACTCTCGAAACTTAGTAAACTTACTTTACTTTAAGTCTGATGACTTATTGAGTATTATTTCATTTTTGTTTGGATTGTCAAGCTGACACATGCAAAAGTGTTTATAACTCGCACCACATCCCTAAGGTCTATAAACTCGAGACTGAATAATCCATGAAATACGAGTTGATGTGACCTTTCATGTTCATAGTACACAAACAACGACCATCCACATGCTTATACTCGTCAACATTAAATGGATGATACACTTTATTTTCACTTTCGGTGATTGACGATTTGACATGAATTTGTCAATGACACATTCCGAAACATCATCACGAATCTTGTTCGCTCAAAATGACACCTCGAAGGACTATTATATTTTTATTACATTTCATTTTATTTTGAACATCATTACTTTTATTACTTGTGTACAACTCATTGAAAAAAGATTATTCTTCTTTCATATGTCCTTACAAATTTAATAATCTAAAACATCATAATCTACATAATTTCTATTGCCTCATTATGAATATCATTTGCAACTTATCATTTTAAAAAATCTTATGAATTTTTTCATTACTCTTAGTTTTATGAATTTCGTCAAAGTCGTACTCCTCTACATTTATTGCATACATATTGTTTGTCTTTTATTACATTCATAATTATCTTATACATATTCTAATTCTTATTATTATTATTATTGTTGTTGTTACATCCCATTATTATATTTACATTATATGTTTTCTTGTTAATTCACTAATCTTGTAACGAACAAATCCTTTACTTAAGGTCACCCTCATTTTACTAAATGTAATTCCTTTTTGAGAGTCCATTTACCTCGTGACCCAAAATCATTCAACTTTACACATCGTGTTCAAGTACACAACACACATTTACATGAGAACTTTCCCTTTTGGTCTCCAAGATATAGAAATAAAGTAATTCAAAAATCAACAGTCAAAATCAAAGTCAACAATTGGATCATCTCATTATAATGTAAATTAAGGTCTCTCTAATAAGGTTTGATCACCACAATTATCCATTAATCAAATTATAATCAATAATAGCTAACATATTATTTAATCATTAAATATACACATATACATAACATTAAAAGTCCATTAATTATGAAAATAACAAATCATATATTAATTGATCATGAAATTAAACAATAAAGTTTTTCATTACATATTATTCATAATAAAAAAAATTTATAATTTTTTTCTTAATTTACTATATTTTCTTAATTATTTTCACTTGTTCCCTATTTATTATTTCCTAAGTTCTCAAAAATATTAAAAATACTTAAGTTCAATGGTCTTATATGTTTACATAGATCATTTTACATGTCTCATAGTCTCCTATTATTCTTCCCAAGTCCAAATAAATTTGTTTACCATCATTATACATTTTTTCAAAGTTACCTTTTTAGAACAGAGCATTCAACTATTTTATTTTAATAAATACTAAATAGGTTCAAAATGTTCTAATTGAATTAATAGTAGACATAAAGAGTACCATAAGCTTAATGAATTTGACGAGTCATAATATTCACCCAAATTATTTTCTAACATTTATTTTATCTCCTATATAAATTTGTAGTAATTTAATAAAACCAATATTAAAAATATCAAAACTCCATAATTAAATACTAGAAAATTAATAAACTATTCTCAAACTCTAAATATCATTACTATGCTTTCACTTTTCCAAAATTCATTCAAAATAATTTTCTAGAATTTTTTTTAAGGTCATAGATGGATCGAATATCTTTAAAACAAAATTAACATAAAAATAGTTAATGAATTTAAAAAAATCCAAAAAATAATAGATGAATCTAAAGACCCTAAAAACTTTAGGCATACTATCATCTCACACATAATCAATTCACACATATTTTAAAAAAATAAAAAACAATAGTAGTTATCCATCATCCTTATCCTGCTATATATCTTATATTACTTTTACCAAATCAACACAAAAAGTCATGTACAAACAGAGTCAAATACACAGTAAAATCATGAAAATATTCATCAAACAAATTTGAGGTAAGGACCCTCATACCTCTCTCCTAACTTCAAAATACTTGGTGATGAGTATTGATTGAAAGTTTGTTGTCTCCTTAATATTATACTTGAAGCTTGTTTTATTTCAATGGTTAGATGATCTAGAATTTGGGGATAAAATTTTTGAAGTAGAGAGGAAGAAGAGAACTCTTGGAGAGAGAAGAGTAGTCTAGAACTTTTGGTAGTTATAAATGATTTTTTTTCTCTTACTCATTCACTTAGAAACACAAAAATTGTACCCTAATTCCTTTTAAATTTTTTGGTGCCCCTTTCCGCTCTCTCTATCTCTATTTGCTTTTTAATTGGGTCCATACAAGATCCAATTAAGCTATGTCCAGGCTCATCTCAGTTTTTGTATCAATTTTATTAGTAAAAATTTTACCATTTTACTTAAATTTCGTCAACTAGCCTATTATGTATGGTTCTATTTTAATTATCTATCTCTTCTATTTAATAACTAATTTAATGAATCTTTCATTAATTATTTAATATTTCTATTCCTAAATTAATTAATTTTTAGCTTATAGTTCCTTTAATGATTAATTAAATCACTTAACCAAACAAATTAATAAATTTCTATTTAATTTTCTTTCTAAACTTTATAAAATGAAACTTAATTAATTTTAATAATTTTAATTTTAAATCACTAATCACCTTAAAATATTTAATTTCATTAATTATAATTATTTACTAACTTTTTAGTAAATTATTTGTGTCACTAAAATTTTAATTTATATTCTAATAAATATGCCTAAATATTAGTTAATTTATTTATCAATTAGAATTACCAATTTATTAAGCCTTATTTTATTTTAATTAATTTTATTAGGCTTAAATTCATTAACTAATTAATTTTAAATTTAAAACTCTAATTTCTAATTTTAGACTAATTTTGTTCTTATTTACTAAATTGTCTTTAATAAATTGATTTGCCAATTTTTTCTTTTGACTTTTATGGATTAAAGTTAACTGATCTTTGACTTAGACTGACCAGTACTTAATTATATTTTGCTCAATCTTTTCTTAATTTAATTTCTTAATTTATGATGTTTCTCTACCTCTTCATTAATTTTTTTTAGCTGAATCATTCAATTCACTATTTTTTAAACTATAACACCATATAAAATTATTATCACTATTATTATTTTAATATTAAATTTTTGTTACATTTTTTTTTATATATATGTTAGAAACATTGGTTAATCTTATAATTTATAAATTATTTTTTCTATTTATCCTTAATATTTAAATAAAATTTCTCTTTCTCCCCACTTAATTCAAGGATCACTCTAACCCTCACCTTCTCAATATTCTCTTAGACTATTTATACTATTTAATTTAAGTTTAATAAAATATTTGATCATTAAACGAAAAATAATAAGTGTTTAAAATTAGTTAAAAATTCAAAATTGTAATTACTTAAAATATATATTTTTCTATAAAGTAAAAATAGAATTTATATAAGTAATATAAACATGTTAATGGTTGATTTTATTAAATATTTATAATTTAATGAATTAGCTGAATAGCCTTTAATTATTTTAATAAAAAAAATTACATTTTCATCTTTTAACTCTCTTTTTTAATTTGTAATAAATTTATCATAAATATTTCTAAACAAATATTTATCTACATGCAAATATGTGACCAAACATATGAATCAATTGATACAAAAATATTCTAGACTAATTAGTTATTTTAAGTTCGAATTTTGAGTATACAATTATGTTAAATATTCAACAGAATAACTTAAATAATTATATTAATCTTACATTATTCAAATAAAATTGTTTTCAACGAATCAACGAAGAATATCCGTAATTTATATATATAAAAAAACTACATGCAAGTAGGCTCTTGGCATTTTCAATTATTTATTATCATTGCCAAAAAAACATTTGTGGCTGTAGTTTAGTGATGGTACTTCCATCGGTTACACAAAGTCTATAAATACCCCACTGATTTGCAAAGAACAGCACAAGGTGTTCATTTTTGACACCCCTTCAACTTCTTTTCTCTCTTTTGAAGCATTTAGTGAAAAAAAATGGCTGTGTTCCTTTTGCTTTTCCTAGTGTTTTCTTCTCAGTTGATTGGTGGACTCAATACACCGCTACCATCTCCAATCTATGGAAACCTCATAACCATTCTCAGTATAGATGGAGGTGGTATAAGGGGTATCATTCCAGCTGTAGTTCTTGACCACTTCGAAAAGGCTCTTCAGGTCAATGACCAATATATAATTTTTTTTATCTGAAACAGTAATTACTCACACAAGACACATGTATATAAGACGTTTATGAGTACATTTATTATTTTTCTTTTGATACATTCTTGAGACTCATGATATGTGTTAATCCTCTTTTTCCTTTTTTAAATTTGAATCCTCTAAAATCAACAAAAAGATAAAAGTATAATTTTAACTGTTGATGATGAAATTAAGAGTTGATATTTCAACAAATTCATGACCGGTTATGTATATACAGGTAATATTAACCGTTAATTTTTTTTGTTAATGATTGAGACAACTTATTTTATCTTCTACAGTGAGCAACGGCAGATTTTCATATAATTGACGGAGTATATATGCACTTCTTGATCACTCTATTTTTATAATTTGAATTTTCATTTCCTAATTTTTTTTAGTCATAGTCAAATCTTGTGCTTTATTGACTAATTTTTTTCTCTTAAGTTTTTTTTAGCTTATTAAGTATTTTTATGTTTTCTTCAGCTGCACATTTCATTTCCTTTACATCTTACAGGATTTAATTTTAATATTCATGTCTTTATTTTCATATGTATAATAATAATAGTAATATTATTATTATTATTTTATTTTTCTAAATAAATTGCCCCTGCTAAATTGATTCTTGTATCGCCATTGATATTGAGGAGTTTGAATCCCCATTTTCGTCGTTCAAACAAAATTTTGAGTTTGAAGGTTTTACTATCCAAGATTTTTCAATCCATAAAAGTTTAACATGCTTGTTTATACTTGAATTAGTTTCATTAAAGAATAATGAATGTGAAAATTCACTTGGTACAACTCTTTCACTATATAATGAGTTGATGATTTGTGTTTTCATGCTTCACAAATGTTACATTGCATATTTTTGCTCAGTAAGGATATTAGTAATATCCCTAGCTAGAAGAAAATAGGAAACAGCTTATAGTCCCCTGGATTTTTTTTACTCCCAGCATCCACCCAGATGATGAATGGTTAATTACATATAAAAATATAATTAATTTTATTTTATAAATATTAATGATAAATAAATATGCGTATATAATATTATTATGTAGTTATTAAATATCGTATATGATCAATAAATATAAAAAAATATTAAAATATTTTTTAATAATTAATATTATTTTATAAGTAATTAATTATAATAAAAGATTATTAAGTATCTAATAAAAATTAGTTTTTTATATAATGAAATTAAACATACATGCATCAAATAAATACATACTCATTTTCTGAATGTAAAAATACAATTTCTCATGAAAATAATTAATGAATTTTAACAATTTAGTTTGGTTGAAATGCAGGCGTGGGACAAAAGTGCATCACTAGCAAATTATTTTGATGTGATAGCAGGGACTAGCACAGGAGGACTCATGACTGCTATGCTCACTGCTCCTCACCCAGATGATCCCACTCGCCCTTTGTTTACTCCCAGCGAGATCATAACATTCTATAAAAAATATGGTCCTTCTATATTCAATGAAACTAGGTATTTAATTTTATATTGTCAATATAATTAAAGAAATTTACCGAGAAAAATGTTTTATTGAACATAAAAAATGGGCAACAAAGGATTTTTCCTTTTGATGTTGAAATGTATTTTTAATATCAATGTATAAGGAAAATAATAATAGAAGAAATAACTAAATACAAAGTCACATACACTGTCAATGTTTAAAATGTTATTCAAATAATTGAACTCAAATAATAAACAATAATATATATATATTAAAAGAATTTAATAATTATGTATTGTTAATGTAACTTTTATTAATTACTAAAAAAAAGTCAACAAATTATATTACAATACTAATATATGCACTATTTTCTCATTTTAAAATGCATGTAGGGAAAAGAAAGTAAGAAAAGTAAAAAAGGAAGAAAGAACTATACATTGATGTTAAATACAGTGTCAATATATATGGACGTTGATCAAATAATAAACAATAATTTGTGTGTGTTTATTTAGTCAAGACTCGTGCACATACACATATATAATTTACTGATACCTAATTAGGTTATCATATCATACTATATATATATATTTAAAATAGTCATTAGAAATGGTTGAAGGTGGTACGTGCATGTAAGATGTATTTTTTTTGCTTTACCTGGTGGAAGGGTTTGATTACTTATGATCGAACAACATGCAGGGGTTGGAATAATGATTTCCCGGGACCCAAATACAATGGCAAGTTTTTACATCATATAGCACGTGAGTTGTTGCAAAATACACGTTTGAGCCAGACACTGACCAATGTTGTAATCCCAACCTTTGACATCAAGAAACTTCACCCTGTTATATTCTCAAACTTTCAGGTTAGTATAACATACTATATATATTTCAAATTATTTCATGCATGTAAACTTAATAATATTCATACACAACTTGAACCACATCGGCCTAATAATAAAAGGTTTGAATATTTTATATCATATTATAGATTTTAATCTTATTATCTTCTTTATATTAAAGAAGGGTATACTCAACTTTTTTTTTAATCTCATTTTTATCCGATTTCTCTCTCTCTCTCTCTCTCTCTCTCTCTCTCTCTCTCTCTCTATTTATCATCATATTTTTTTTAATCATATATATTAAATTTTCTCTTTAACTTCATTTGTCTTTACCTTTCTTAAAAGAAAAAAGGGATCATAACTTTACTAATTTGATCATGCAGCTGAACACAGTTCCCAGCTTTGATGCGAAATTGTCAGATATATGCATTGGGACCTCAGCTGCACCAACTTATTTACCACCCTATTTCTTTGAGAATGATGGTTCTGAATTCAATTTGGTTGATGGTGGCGTGGCAGCATGCAATCCGGTAAACTAATTATGAGACAGCTATAGTACTGTGAATTTTGTTTTTTTGGAACTAATAAATTAATGGTGGTTGCAATAAGCCAAAATATAATGATGGGGCACAAGGAATCGATTGCTACATTATTTGTAAGTTTGTTAAAGGCCTTCATTTATACATTCAAACTTAAGAGGACTAATATACCAGTAACAAAACAAAGTAACTAAAAAATCGCTGTAAGTTTCTTAATGACCTTCATTTAATATGATCTGTAATATTTTACAATAAATATTAAAAAAAACTAATGAGGTTAGATCTAGTAAAAATGGTTAGTCTCTTATAATATGGTACGCTGAGATTTAAATCTCCTTTCATCTAATGTCTGATTGTCTCTTAAACAAGATTACTTCTGGAAGATAATACTTTGTAAAAAACCAAAAAATAAATACTAAAACAATTTAAGTATGAGTTTGGTGTGTTTATGTCATCAAATTAAAATCGGATCATATTGGTTGATTAGATAATCTAACCAGGAATCAGACACAAAACCAGATTATTTAATCTTAAGAATCGGCCTCGTAAAATAATCGATATAAAACCGATTAAACTAGTTTAAATTATTGGCAGACCAAGTATAACCAGTTTTATGGAAACATATTTTTTTACTAGGCATAACCGGTTTTATGGAAAAAGTTTATTTCTTAAAATTAAAATTATTATAATAATTGATCTAATTTTAACTCAATATTAAACATTTGCCTTAGTTTCATGCTTAATATTGATATTATGTTTATCTATGAAATTTATAAATAGAACTTAATTTTTAATATTATAAATTTATAAATATTATGTTGTTTTTGTTTAATATTATTTAACTATTATAGTTCAACCACAATCAAAATTTAAGCGTGCGTTTGGATGGAAATTTACAAAATAAATTTCGAATTAAATTAATTTTATAAAATTGATTTTCATTAGCGTAAATTCTTCAACTCCACTTAAAAACTACTTTTTATCATTTCTAATCAAATTAATGTTTGGAGGTAAAGTCAATTTTATCTAATAATAACTTAAAATTTATATTTTTACTAAAATAAAGCTTGACAAGGAGCAAAATAGATTTTGATGTTTTCTTACATGCAATCAAACACACACTAAATTGATCAATATTTTCACTTTATTTAATAACATGTAGTCCCAATTAAATTTTTTTTGGAAACTTAATAATTGGAGCATGAAGAAAAGGATCTGTTTGCTTTCCAGGCTATGGCTGCTGTGACTGAAGTGATAAAGCAACAGAAGCTGGAGAAGAATCTTAAGAAGTCAAATAAATATACCAAAATGCTGTTGTTGTCTATAGGATGTGGAACTGCAAAAGCTGAAGGTTATGATGCTCAAGTTGCAGACAAGTTCTCACCAGCTGTATGGGCAGGATCAGGCCTTGCAACTGGGGCTTATGATTATGCTTCTAAAGATATGACTGAGTTTTACCTTTCCACAGTCTACCCTGGCCTCCAATCTTCAGACTACTACCTTCGAATTCAGGTACTTGGTACTTAAAAATTTGGATTTTAAAACCAGTCATTTTATAAGAATTAATTCGATTGTAAAAAAGGTAAAAAATTCTTAAGAAATTCAGATTTATATAAAAAATTCAAAAAAATTAGTGTCATTACTATTACTGATCAATAAAAATATCTATAACAAGCGAGGAGAAGGAAAAAACTTTCATTTTTTTATGGTAAAAAATTCATTT
>JAMLFT010012186.1:0-10576 GCA_026544285.1 Pachyrhizus erosus | reverse complement strand
GCACAAATTTTTAATTACAAGTTTTTCAAGAAACATATAAAATGTATATATATATATATATATGTATAAAAGGTTTAGGTTTACACGCTATCTTAATAATAGCATACTAAAAAATAAAATTTGTTTAAAAGGAAAGAAAAATTTGTTCTGTCAAAAAAAAAAAAGGGAAAGAAAAAACCGAAACCCATTAAAGAAAATGAAAAGTCAAATACCCAAATTGCTTAGAGCGATTTGGTATATCATTTTCTTTACTGTCATTATTATTTTATATATATTCTTAAGGCTATAATCATCACCATAACTAACATAACTTTATTGTCACA
This sequence comes from Pachyrhizus erosus, assembly GCA_026544285.1. Classification (NCBI taxonomy): domain Eukaryota; kingdom Viridiplantae; phylum Streptophyta; class Magnoliopsida; order Fabales; family Fabaceae; genus Pachyrhizus; species Pachyrhizus erosus. Next base: position 10,253 of record JAMLFT010012186.1, on the reverse strand, counting down.
AAAGACCATACGAATAAGATATAAACACAATTGATGAGAAATTTATGCATATAATTTAAGCAAATTTTCAAGATAAGAAATAATATGAGAATACTTATTCACTTGAAGAAAGTGTAGTGAATGAAAAAATATGGGACTTAAAATAAAAATAGACTTGACCATGATGATATAGAAAAGGCATATATCATTAGTGAATGAAAAACCAATTTTTCGGTATTTAACTTACACACCATTATGATTAGCAAAACAGGAAAGGTAAAAATTACCTCAAGAATTAAAAGGAGGTAAAAAAAACAAAAAAAAAAAAATCCTAAAAAGCAATATTTTCAATCGGAGGATCACCTCAGTCCTCAGCGCCAGGCCAATCTTTTGGGACGGGTGGTCCTGCGAGATCCGGATGCGATTCGGGTCTTGACCTGTTCGAAGTCGGTGAACCGGCAGGGGATGGTGATTCCCCCTTCATGATGAAAGCCGAACTCCTCCTCTGCCTCCTTCAGCAATTCCCCAAACAAAGGGTGGTTGAAGTAAACAACCGGCACCAGAACACGGTGCAACTCACCATCCTTCTGTCCCACGTACACGGCCAGGTACCCCTTCGGAACACACGGATCTGGGTCGGATCCTAACCGGGCATAACCTGACCCGGATGCCACTTTTAACCGGGCCTTCAACTTGTTACCCCACGCCAACAGTCTGGCCATGGGTGACTTTGGAAAGTCACTAAGAAGAAAGTAACCAGGTGGGGTTCGCATTCGGATCTTTCTGAAGGTCCATTTAGAGACCCGTATCAGGCGCTTCCTGAGATTGAATCCCCGAATCTTAGACATGTGGGTTGGGATTTAGACAGAGATTGTGTTGTGGTGTGGTGTGTATGGGAATGAATGGAAGTGAAGAAAGTTGGTAGAGTGAGGCTCATGAGAAGGGCCAAGGATCTGCTGTGGACATGGCAAGTCGAAACTGGGTGAGGCAAATCTCCGAGAGCGTTGTGGGGATGTTAGACATGGTTTTCAAACGTAGTTGAGTTTCATTGCGGAGCGTGAGATTGAAATTGCCTACGCTTTTGGCTATTGCGGATTTATTAAGTGGTGCAAAATATTCGGGGCCTTCTAACATATATATATATATATATATTTCAAGAATCTAGGCAAGTCAGACTTGTTAGCTGACGTGAACGGTAATGTATATTGGAACCTGGTTGAATATGCATCAGTTGTTGAACGCCGTTTCTACTTTATGATTTAAACATGGTTTAGACAGTTATTAATAATTAAAATAATTATTTTATTTTATATTGGTATGTGATGGGATGAAAGTATATGTATAATTTACTTACCTTGTATCAAAACATATATTTTTAAAGACTGGAATTTAATGGAAATTTTAAAAGAATTAAATAAAAGACGTTAATTTTTTTAAGATTAAATATGTTCGGAACTTGTTTATTGGAACCTCTTACGCCTGGTATTTCTTTCTTAATGCGTAAAATCCATGGAATATATGACGAACGGTCTTGTTAACAAATTATTGGTTAATTAATTGAGAGAATATTTTATTTTGAAAAATGTATAAGTTAATGCAAATAATGCATTAAATATTATGGTTTTTAATGAAAAATAAAATAAATTTATTTAATCCTTAATTAGTATTAGTGATGAAATAGCTTAAATTATGTCTATTTGTCATATTTATTTTTCTATCTATTTACACTCTTTTTCAAGTTGTAGTGAATTAGTAATTTATAAAAAAAATCAATAAAGTCTTTTGTGTAAATAAAATTTAGAAATATTATAATATTTTTTACGTACTTAATGGTTACGATCATGCAATAATAATATAAAAAGTTACATTGTCAATCAATTATAAATTATTGTTAATATGATTTTTAAGGTAATTATTATAAAATAATAATTTAATCATATATGATAGTTTGTTAATAAATAATAGTGTAAAACTATTTTACATCATTAGTGTATAGTGATAGATGTCTGCATGTCCATTGAAAGCTTAACTCTTAGGATCTCCATTAATCTTCAAGAAATTTTCAAATTCTACAAGCAATTGAAAAATGTAGAAGAGGATCTGCCACTTAATCCTAAGATTAAGATAAGGAATGTGTAGATTTCTGCAACAAAGTTGAAGAACTTTGATAAGCAATAGAGACGAGACTCCCTAGTCCTCTAGAGAGAAAAATTTAGACTCTCAAATAAGAGAATTCATAAATGAATTGTGTCTTGACCAAAGTTGACTTATAAGATATATATAGGAAACTAACCTAATTTAGCCTAGACTCCTACAATGCCCACGAGTTCTTCCCTCTCTCTCATTGTGCATCACGAGCTCCAAATAAGACTAAGGAACATGACGAATTGGACTAGAGGTCCAAGAAGTCCAATTTGGCAATTACAAGTCCAATTCCTAATCTAGATGAGTCAAAATACGAGCCCAAAAATAAATATGTCACTCTTGCCTAAATATGAGTATTTTCTAGGTCACTTTTAACTTACTCAACTCAAGTATTTTTATTATTACTTCTAAGTACAAACTTAAGTAACCAGGGTAATTTTTTTTTATCACTAATTCATTCTTGATTCTCATAAATCTTTTACAATAAAGAAAATAACTCACAAAATGAGCATATACGATGAAGCACAAATTACAAGTAACTTAGAAAAGCTAAGGATATACAAAGTTTAAGCACAAAAGAATATAATCTCAAGATGAGATTTTCTAAGAGCTTTGGATGCTTAAAGTATTAGAGCAAGAAGGTTGATATATGTTCACTTTTTCATTAAGCTTATTTAGTATTCACAAATTCTAGTATTTATAGACTTAATGTTAAAGCATCTATTGTAAGAGAACATCCATTTTCATTTTCTAATTTTTAATTTTCATTAAATGCACGAGGTCTTCAAATACATCTTTACTGTAGTTGTTCAGTCTTATTTCAAAAAAGAGAGAAACATCATTGTTCTTTTTTTTCTAACTTTTGCTAACATTACTTTAGAAGTACATTTTCTTTCTTGCACATTCTTACTTTTGTTTTTTCTTTATGCAAACTTCAAAACTCGAGAACCTCTTCTGACTTATTAGTTTACTTATTCTCAAATGTTATATGCTTTACATTAAATTCTTTTTAAAATTCAAATGTTAGTAAGAGAAAAAAAGTATCTCTTATAAGACGTATAAACATAAATATCTTAGATATTTGAAAGTTTGAAAGCAAAACAAATAAACTAATCTTCAATAATTAACATGAAGGTATAAAATACGTTTGAAGTTATTATCATCTAGGATGATAAAAATAGCATTAGACATTTAATATTTTTTTAAAACTACATTTTGGACGATTCATTTATATAGTGTTTTGGACTATTAGTCTTATAAAAACATTGGACGACTATCCATTTTAGCATGTTGGACATTTAATTTTTTTTAGCATCTAAGTTAAAGATACTACCTTTTTCTTTTTTACTTTTGGACACATAAACCTATCAATAAAGCTTATGGTAAAACATTAGTTCTATTAAATTATAATATATTTATAATAATCAAATAGATTTTGAGGCGTCAAACCTTAGATAAATCCTATCTAGGTAGATTATGACCTTGGTTGAATCCTTTATGTGCAAACCAAAAGGACATGCTTCCGCTTAATTATGCAATAAGTTATGTGCTTGGATAACCCTAATTATCTTCATGTCATTAACTGAAGGAAAGAATCCAACAGTCTTAGGGTGTAATGGATGAAAACGTAGTTTGGCTTCTCTAATGACAAATTCTTCCTCTGGATGAGCAAAATTGCTATGGACGTCCATGCTAGCTTGTAAAATTGTTACAAACTCAATATTTTTCTTTTGGATCTTCCTTGCATAACATTTGCGGAGCCTTTGTATATCTAAGAAAATGAGAAAATCCTATTGTTTTTGAAGTTTTGTAAAATTTACTTGAAGAAGAAGAAAATGTAGAAAGTGAAAGTAAATTCTAGAAATGGAAGTGTTTGAGACACATGATAAGCGAAAAAGTGTATTTTCCTAAGCCTCAAGCCAAAGAATGGTGGACAATCACTTTTAGAGGGAATAAAAAAGGAAAGATAATAAAAGTAGGTAGGTAGGCATGTCTTCTTCTACTTCCATTGATAATGTTCTTCTTGTTGAGGGACTAAGACACAATCTTTTAAGCATAAGTCAATTATGTGATAGTGGACATGATTCTCTTTTAATAATGATTTATACATAGTCAAAAATAAGGATGAGATTGTCTTGTTTACTTCTTAAAGAAAGAATAATTTGTACAAGATTAAGTTGGGATAGTTGAAGGATCAAAAGGTATTATATCTAGTATCTATCAAAGATGAAAATTGGATATGTCTAGTGTTTAAACTCATTAATGGCAATAGAGTAAATACGTGGAACTTTTGACTAGAATAGAAAATAAGAATTTTAATGACACAAATGACTTACCAATAAGTTTATAACAATTTCAATTAATGAAACTAATTGTTCATAGATGATTAGTGACTTTGAATATTTAATTAAAATTAAAGTTAATTAAGTTTCATTTTATTAATTCAAGTTTAGAGAATTAACTAGTTATAAATTAATTAGTAAAGTACACACAAATTAGAGTTGATTAAATGAGCCTAGAAAGGATTAAAGAAATGGATAAAATTAACTTGGTTATAGATTATTTAATTAATTTATATGTTAGAAAAAAAAATTTAGAAAAGGAGTGACTTAAGATAAACTTAAGTACTCATTATTAATGTAGAGTGAGCAAATTAAGCACATAACTTAATCTAAAATTAGAATAGACCTTAACCTTAATCTATTGGCCTATAGAGCCTAATTAAAAAAATAATAATAAAGGACCTGGCTATATCTAGGAAGGGGGTGTTATCCCTAATTAGAGGAAAGGAGGTATTTGTGTGATATTAATCAAAATTTAGCCTCATGGTTGACCTTATTTTGCAAATTCTCTCACTAGATGATAATGATAAGTGTAACACCCTTAATTAATATAATGAATTTTTCTTACTATTTTTTAAATTTGTGGAATAATTTGAAAATTTGGTAATTGAATATAACCCTCAATTATATAAAGAATTATTTATCGCCTTTTAGTTTTTAGATAAAATCACATTACTTTAAAAATTTTAAAAGAAATTTATCTTCATTAGCTCATCAATAATTTAAAAGCATCTAATAATATAGTTAATCTTTAATAAAACCATGCATTATGAAAAACATCATAACTTAGTAAATTTTTAAATCATAAAAAAGTTTCATTTGCATATTCATAATAATTACACTCGAAACAAATATTAAGAAACATCATTTTTAAAAGAATGAATTAAATAAAATATTTATTTTTTAATAATATCATTTAAATATAATAAAGACTTACTTAATCATCCTCATTTCCATCATTAAATCCTTATACTTTACCTACCTAAATATACTTTAATATTTTTGAAATTTAAAATATAATATATCTAAATCACCTCTAATAGAATAATAAAATATATAAAATAAATACATAATATATCCTCTTCTAAACAGTAAAGACTAAAACTCATAACAGTGATTCGATAATTCTAACTCTCATATTGTCATCAAAATTCGTGAAGTCTCCTTATAGAATTCTCTACTTTCTCGAACTAGTTCATCCATGACATTGGTGCTTGTAGTAGTCTTTCCTTCCAGAATTGTCTATTAAACCAAAACAATAGTCTCTACCTAAAAAACATAAAAATGCATGGGTAAGTCTTCTATCAATCGAATCACAAACACAAACATTCTCCTCCTACATACTTTCTTTTGAATCCCACACATTTCAATTTAATTGATTAATTCATACTTTATTTTATACAGATCTACTGCCACTAACTCCCGAAACTTAGTGGACTTGCTTTGCTTTAAGTCGAATGACTTATTGGGAATTCACCCTTACCTTAGTACATAGGTAGGGTCCTACCGATTGATATTATCTCGTTTTAGTTAGGATTGTTAAGTTGACTTTATGTGAAACTTCTCGTAACTCGGCACCATACAAGGTCCGTCAACCCATGATTAAATAATTCATCAAGTACCAATTTCTTTTGACATCCCTACAAACTATAAGGATTGTCTCCCAAAATCAAAATTCCTCATTTAGTTTTATTAAATAGTTGTGTGACCTTTCATGCTTTTGGTATACAACAACGACCATCCACATATACATATACTCATCAGCATACAACAAAGGCTATGAACTCATTCCCACACTCAGTGGTTCATAGTTTGACGTCAATCATAATAATGGTCTAATTGTCAACAACATATTTTGAAGCGTCACCACAAATCTTGTTTACCCAAATGACACCTAATCCCAAAGGGATATCATATTTTTGGTACATCTTATTTCATCTTGAACATCATTATTTTCATTATTTACATGCAACCCACTAGAAAAGATTATTCTTATTCTATATGTCTTCACCAATATAATAATCTAAAACATCACAAGTTCACATGAATTTTCATTACTCCATTATGAATATCATTCAAAATTTATCATTTACAAAAGTCTAATGAATTTTCTTACTACTCACAGTTTTATAAATTTTGTCCAAATTGTAATCTTATGCATTCCTCGTACATGTACTATTTGTCCACCATCAAGTTCATGATTTTTTATACACAAAATCTAATTCCTATTATTTATTATTTTTTCAATTATTATATTCACACTGTGTTTTTATTTTAATTCACTACTTTCACAGTGAACAAATTATTTACTTAAGGTCACCCCTATTTTATTAAATGCACTCCCTTTTTAAGAGTTTATTTACCCAACAACCCAAAATTATTTAATTCACACACTTCATATTCGAGTATACATCACAGATTGTGTGAAGGTTTCTCCACCTGCTCTTCAAAGTTTTGAAAACAAATTCAAAAGTCAATGGTCAACAATTTAATTATTTCATTATAATGCAAATTAAGGTCTCCCTAATAAAGTTTGACCATCTTAATTATCCATTAATCAAATCATAATCATCAATAATTAACACATCATTTCATTCCCTAATATATACTTATAAAGATATTATAGGCATATTAATTATAAAATTAGCAAAACATATCAAATTATCATGATATTGAACATTATAACTTATCATTACACATTATTCATAATAAAAATTTTGCATAATTTGTTTATGAAAATTACTATGATTTTCTAATTAATTTTACTCACTCCCAATTCTTTATTTTATGAGTTCTCTAAAACACTAAAAATACTTATTCATGTCCAAATGTCCTAATGATTTATAGAGGTCACCCTTTATGTTTTAGAGTTTCCTATGATTTTTTCAAGTCCAAATAAATTTCTTTATCATCATTTTACATTTTCTCAAATTTACTTCTAAAAAACAAAGCATATGACTATTCAATTTTAATAAGTACTAAATAGGTTTCAAAATATTGAAGAAATTACCATTAAATATACGAAGCATTATAAGATCGAAATAAATTTTCCAAGTCATAATGTTTATCACAACTTTTTTCTAACATTTAATTTATCTCTAAGTCAAAATTATAACAAATTAAAGTACCCATATGAAAAATAGAAAAACCCTTAATTAATTACAAGAACATTCACATAGTATCCTCATATCATAAGGATCAGTACCATACTTCCAATTTTCCAAAATTCCACTAAAATAATTTTCTAAAATTTTTGCAAGGTTTTAGGTATATTAGACATCCTAAAAAGATAGTTAACTTAAGTAAATAATGTTAGAAAAATCCAAAAAAATTAAAAATAAATCCAAAGACCCTAAATATTTTACAACCAATATTATTACATCAAGAATAAACTCATATGTATTTTTAAAATTTCCAAACACAATAATAGTACCATTTCCTCCTTTTACTTGTTATTCCTTTTACAATAATTTTACCAAACTAACATAAAAATACATATGATCAAATAAACCTATAAGCACAAAAAAATCATGAAAATGTCAACCAATAAAGCTAAGGCAAAAATTTCTTATACCCTTTTGATCGTTGCTTCAAACACTAGATGAAAGGTGTTGATAGAAAACATGTTCAATTCTTAGCACCATACTATTTAAGATAGTTCCAATGATTAAATATTTTGAAAATTTGAGAGGATTTTTCACAAAAGAATAGAGAGATTAGAGGTTCTAGGAGGTACAAGAAAAATATAAAAATTGGAGTGGATAACAATGAGGAGTCTTTCTCCTAATTCTCATTTTTAAAACACAAAACTCATCTTTTATCATTTTATTCAATTTTTCATTGTATTTTTAATAGGACTCATATGAGAGTCAATTAAATTAACTTTAAGCACGTCTCAATTTTCTTATCATTTTCATTCATACAAATTTTACTGTTTAGTGTAATTTTCATTAATTAGTTTTCCACATATATTCTTATTTTAATTATTTATTTTTCTTATTTAGTAATTAATTTAATTAATCTCATATTAATTAATTAACTTTTTTTATTTCCTAATTTAAATACTAAAAATATGCTACATTTTATTAAATATTATTGTAACACCCTATTATTATTTCCTAAATTAAATAATATTGATATTGTCCTTATTCCTAAAAAGGATAATCCTAACTTCATGAAGGATTTTAAACACATTTCTTTATTCTACGTTTTATTTAAAATTGTCTCCAAAATTTTGGCAAACAAAATGAAACCTCTTCTACAAAATTGTATATCTCAAGAGCAATCAACCTTTGTTGAGGGCCTTCTATTATTGATAATGTTTTAGTTGCTTTTGAAATTATTCACCACATGAATTGCAAAACAAAAGGAAAATATGATGAATTTTCTCTTAAGATTGATATCAACAAAACTTTTGATAGGGTTTATAGGTCTTATTTGATAGCTATTCTGAAAAAGATGAGTTTTCATTTGAAGTGAGTTGCTTGGATGAGGATGTGTATGGAATTTGTGAAGTTTAATATTATGGTAAATGGAGATGAAGTTAGTCTCGTTAAAGTAGGGATATTTGTTAGACATTTTTAAGTATTTTTATTTTTTAATATATTTTTAAGTGACGCATTATGAAATGTAGTATGGTCATGCCATCTCATTCGATGTCTAAAAGATAAGAATTGTTAAGTGACACTTTCTTTGGAAAAGTGTCAAAAAAAAATTAAAAAATTGTGATAGTTTTTAATCATAAAAGAAAATGTATCTAATTGTGGTAGTTAAGCTATTTTTCACGTATTACAACATTTTATGGCTGTTTATTATGACTGCCACAAACTGCCAATAAGAACATTTTTGTAGTGTAAAGGTGTTTCTTTCTAATACAAACCAAAAATGGGAAGTCTCATCCTTTGCCCCATATTTCTAGGATTGAATTTATGCGAGTAAAAACATGTCCCGTAAATGTTGATGACTATTTGATTCGAGGGCCATTACATTTCTAAAAATCTAGTGATAGTTTGCAATAAAAAGTCCTACCAATGCATCACAATATAATATTGTATAACCATCCATTTTATTGTAGTTTTATGGAAAATAGGTTAATATAACTCAATCTTTACAACAACAAACACCAACATTCTCTACAACAATCAGACAAGAGCAATGTTGCTTGCACTCTGTAGCATTTATGCAACCCCCTTGGCAAGTATAACCAGGAACGCCTAGTCCTGTTGCTAGTCCTGAAATGAGAATAAAATTCATAAATTTATGGGGGAAATCCCATGTTTTTGTTTTGTGAATTTCATCATAAAATTGCTATGAAATTAGGCCTCTTTGTTGTTGTGCCTTCTTTCTGAATGTATAGACCAAAAAATAATATAAAATATCATTTTTTTTTCATAAACTAGAAGTTACAAAAATAAATTAGACAAATGAAACCTCGCTTCCAATTACCAAAATTCAAAACCAAAGAAATAAATAAAATTCTCAAGAGAAAAGGTTAACAAAAATGAATGCCATTTTAGGAGGATTTTAACTTTTGAATTCTGAATTTTTTTTATAAGATGAATAAACCAAAAATAATACAAAATGTTATTTTTTTCCATGTGAATTACACCCAAAAGATAAATAGGAGAAATAAAACCTTTCTTCCCATTACCTGAAGTTAGAACCAGAGCAACAAATAAAACTCCCAAAAGAAATGGTTGATAGAAATTAAAAACCATTTTAGAAGGATTTTCCTTTTGAATTCTAATCTTTCTTATGCGAAGATGAATATATTATATTCTATTTGTT
>JAMLFT010012184.1:0-10576 GCA_026544285.1 Pachyrhizus erosus | reverse complement strand
TTTCATTTTATATTTATCAACTACTTCAATATATAATTTTACCAAAAACTTGTAATTTAATAATTTTTAGTTTTGAACTACCAATTTTCAATAATGAATTAATTTTTTAAATTACAACTAACTTTTAAACTAGTTTTCACAAACATAATAATATGTCAATTGAATTTGTGATAAAGTATTACATATTTCAAATTAAGAGAACCTAGATAAGTGATGGTAATATACAATTTTTCAACTTGATAAAATGTTGACATAAATTTCCTTATAATTTAGTTGCAGAGAAATAAATATACTATAATACTATTCTAATAAATGTTTAAAAAATATGAGACATTTAATGATACAATATTTAAACGTAACAGTAAAATAAAAATTGAAACATTGCATTAGGATTCATTTGTATATGCTGTTACTAAAGGAGAATAACATAAAGGATATCTCTAAAATTGTAGCACATGATAATAGAAACACCCTATAATAATTTTAATTTTAAGCAAGACTTTAATTATCAAAAGATATAAAATTTATACAAAGAAAATATATATAGTGTTGGATTATGGATCAAAAGATATAAAATTTATACAAAGAAAATATATATAGTGTTGGATTATGGTAAATAATTAAATGTTAGATTATTGCTCTAAATATTCTTTTAATGTTAAGACTAAAAACATTTGTAATATCTAGTTAAATTAAAAAGCTATGTAAAGATGCAGAAAACAAGAGAAATCATACTAAAAAAGAGAAGAAACAGAACATATATAATGAACTACTTAAAAATATGAGAAAAGTTAAAATCTCGTTCTTTTAAATTATGTACAGTAATTTATAAATAGAGTAAATTATATAAAAATAATATATTAATTTATTTTCTAAATTATATCTTAATATTGTAATGCTACATATAAGTTTATCATTTATTTAACTACTTTAATTTTGTAATGTTTATTTATCTTTTGTTATATAAAATTTTTAATATTTTTTTTGTCACTATGATGGACCCATCCGTTCGAATTGAATTGTCTTTTATTAAATTAGATGTGTGATCTTTATAAAAAGAATATTAAAAAAAAAAGTCATGTCCTTACATATTCATAAGTAGCTAGTGTAAAATGGTACTTGTGTATTCATTAACAATTGGACTGAACCGAAATCTCAACAAGTTTAATATTTTCAATAGATGGATTGGTGATTCTTGTCGGTGTTGAACATAGGTTTAATATGACACAAATGATATCCAAACACACACTTATTCAATTAAAGTTGGTTCAAGAGATCAATGGGAATTGAGTTTAGAAAGAAAAAAAAAGATTAATATCGCATAATGTAGTGAATTAAAGTTCGAATCTTTATTAGAAGAGATGTTGACATTTAGTGTGTGACCGACAGAATAGAATTGTTTCCATGTGGGGAAAAAAAAAATTCAAGGGGTTGAGCTAGTCCTATTTTTTTCTCTGGAATAGGACTACAAATCAACTCATAATTGGTTGAATACATAGATATAAAGTTGCACGCAATCAGAATTCCAATAGAAGATTTTATCAAAACAAAAAAAAAAAAAAAAAAATCAATAGAAGGCAGATCAACGAATGGACAGGGATCCACCCCTGAATGTTCAAAATGTTCCACACGCTCATCAAACATGAGACAAAATGCATAAAACCAGCCCAAGTGTGTTCAAGGGTAATTGAAATTATTTATTTGACAGCAATAACTTTTTATTATACATATCCTAATCAAAATAATAACTTTACATGACATGGTTCCTGTTAAAGTATAACACCTGAAACTACAGGCCTTCTTAATTATTACAAATTGAACGATACAAAATCATGATATAGAAATGCAAAAGGGCTTAATTTTTTAGTTCAACTATGTAGGCATAGAAATCTCAAGTTTTATTTTTTCTAGTTTTTACCTTATTTGGTTCTGTTCTTATCTTAGCCCTGTGCTTGATTCTCGGCATAACATTTTTTCTGGGGGTTAAGTTTACAACTTTAGTATGAATGTATGTATGTATATCTATATGCAGTCAATTGATTTTTCTTTTCTTCGTGTGTTCACATGTGTCACTCTCTGATCTGGCTTTTTTACTTTCAGAATGTTATTGGATTTGGCCACAAACTAAGTGACACCAAAACAGTGGCTCACCTTATCCAAACATATGCTCGAACCAAAGAGTTGAACAAAGGAAAGCAGTTGCATGCTAGGCTGATCCGAGGAGGGTGTTTGCCAAGCATCTTTCTGAACAATCACTTCCTCAATTTGTATTCCAAATGTGGAGAGCTTGATTACACCATCAAAATGTTTGACAGAATGTTGCAGAGAAACATGGTTTCTTGGACAGCCATGATTACTGGGTTTACTCATAATTTGAGGTTTCAAGAGGCTTTGAGTTCATTTTGTCAAATGAGGGTTGAAGGAGAAATAGCCACACAATTTGCACTTTCAAGTGTGCTTCAAGCTTGTACCTCACTTGGGGCAATTCAGTTTGGTATGCAGGTGCATTGTCTTGTTGTCAAATGTGGGTTTGGCTGTGAACTGTTTGTGGGTAGTAATTTGACTGATATGTATTCGAAGTGTGGGGAGGTGCTTGATGCTTGTAAAATTTTTGAGGAAATACCTTGTAAGGATGCGGTATTGTGGACATCAATGATTGATGGCTTTGTGAAAAATGCAGATTTTAAGAAAGCTTTAACAGCTTATAGGCAAATGATCACTGATGATGTTTTTATTGATCAACATGTACTTTGTAGTACATTGAGTGCTTGCACTGCACTTAAAGCTTCTAGTTTTGGGAAGTCCCTTCATTCAACCATTGTGAAGTTTGGATTTGAATACGAGACTTTCATTGGAAATGCCTTGACAGATATGTATTCAAAGTCTGGAGATATGGTAAGTGCTTCAAATGTCTTCCAAATCCATTCTGGTTGTATAAATATAGTCTCTTTGACTGCTATTATTGATGGTTATGTTGAGATGGATCAAATTGAGAAGGCTTTAAGAACTTTTGTTGACTTGCGGAGGAGCGGAATTGAACCCAATGAATTTACATTCACCAGCTTGATCAAGTCTTGTGCTAACCAAGCAAAGCTAGGACATGGGAGCCAGCTCCATGGCCAAGTTGTCAAATTCAACTTTGACAAAGATCCTTTTGTTTCTTCAACAATAGTTGATATGTATGGAAAGTGTGGGTTGTTTGACCATTCAATCCAATTGTTTGATGAGATTGAAAATCCTAATGACATAGCATGGAATACATTAGTGGGAGTCTTTGCACAGCATGGCTTAGGAAGAAATGCCATTGAAACTTTTAATGGGATGATCCACAGGGGACTGAAACCAAATGCAGTAACATTCATTAACCTTTTAAAAGGATGTAGTCATGCAGGAATGGTTGAGGATGGGTTAAACTACTTTTATTCCATGGATAAGATTTATGGGGTAGTCCCTAAAGAAGAACATTACAATTGTGTTATCGATTTGCTAGGTAGAGCTGGAAAGCTTAAAGAAGCAGAAGACTTTATAAACAACATGCCTTTTGAACCAAATGCTTTTGGCTGGTGTTCTTTTCTTGGGGCTTGTAAAATCCATGGTGACAAGGAAAGGGCAAAACTTGCAGCAGACAAATTGATGAAGCTTGAACCTGAAAATAGTGGCGCTCATGTTTTGCTATCAAACATTTATGCGAAAGAAAAACAATGGGAAGATGTAAGAAGTTTGAGGAAGATGATAAAAGATGGCAACATGAATAAGTTGCCAGGTTATAGTTGGGTTGATATTAGAAATAAAACCCATGTGTTTGGGGTTGAAGACTGGTCTCATCCTCAAAAGAAAGAAATTTATGAAAAGCTTGATAGTCTTCTTGATCAGATAAAGCATATCGGGTATGTTCCTCAAACAGAATCAGTTCTGATTGACATGGATGACAATATGAAGGAGAAGCTGCTTCATTATCACAGTGAGAGGATTGCCGTTGCATTTTCATTACTAACCTGTCCAACTGGGATGCCAATCATTGTCAAGAAAAATTTAAGAGTTTGCTCTGATTGCCATTCTGCATTAAAATTTATTTCTAAGGTTACAGAGAGAAATATCATTGTCAGAGATATCAGCAGATTTCATCATTTCTCCAATGGTTCATGTTCCTGTGGAGATTACTGGTGATGCTTAAAAGCCTGAAAGTTTTTTAAAAGATATGATGCTTCATGCTAGAAAACCATATTGAAGGAAATTCCAAGGACATTCATTTTCACAACCGTTTGCCTCACCATTCAAAACAATTGCTATGTCCATGCTGCATTAACTTAATATTAACAAGGGTGAGTCTACAAGTTTTCATGGTATCCATATCATATGAAATTATTTAGGATGGGATATGATGAAATTTATTTCTCCTTGGATGCTTAACTGCATTTGACTTGTTGTCTTATGTCTCACATGGGGATCAATAAGGCACTCAACAGAAAATGATCCCAGAAAATAGAGTGACCAAGGATGTCTGATTGACTTAGGTTCAAAGATTACGGAAGTGCTGATGTTTCAACTACACAGAACCAGGGAAAAGTGCAAGGTTTGAGTTGGAACAAGGGAACCTTTTACAGAAACATAGAGTGATATGTTGCAGTGTGATAGAAAGTGGTAGGCAAGATGGGATTTTAGCGCAATGATGCGATTTGGTGACTTTGAAGTGTATTTTCTACATCGTTGTGTTTATGTTTTATTTCCAGCCACTTACCACAACTCAACCAAAAACTGCATTCATTCTGCTCCTGCATTCAGACACTCTTCCGGATTCAATTACATCACCCTCTTTTGGATGAACAAGGTTAATAAACCGCATCACCTATAGGAAAAAGTTTGGTTGTTGCTATTTGTTTTTAGGAAAATGAAAGAAAGGTAAAGGATTCTAAAACAAAAGAACAGGCGAAGCAGTTAAGGTGGACCCTTCAATGGATTAGCGTCCAGAACATCCAATAAACTCATTCTTAGATATTTTTGTTATGCTGTTAAAATAAATTAGAGCATTACAAGTATTTTAAGACATGTGAGAGTTTCTCTTCCACTCTCACATGACTTGTTTCTATCATGTTCTCCAAGTGTTCTAAGATTTTATCACTACTCATTTATTTTGTATGCTTGATTGATGTATACATGTGATTTGCTAAGCACAAACTGCCAAATTGCCAACACTCTTAATTTTTTCTTTTCATAAAATCAAGGAACGGTTAAACTGCCAAATCAAGGATTAAACATATCTAACATTGTTTGATGAGATTCCATTCAGCTACTCTAACATGCTCTTCAATCATCGTTCGCCCCCTATTGGTTGTTTCTAATGACGTGGTCTACGAGATAATAATATTTATGTTAATGTTAAAAGGAAATTAAATAAGCATCAATGTCGTAAGGCACTTTGTTTGTACCTATATAAAATAAAATGTCTTAGGCAATATCTGATGCGTGTAGGAAATATCTAGAATATAAAACACATTCAAGGAAATAATAAAGCTTATATCCAAGAAAGCAAGCACAATATTTAATCACATTTGGTATTTTCTTTTTGTGAAATCATATAAATAAGATTGATGCTTTTTATTGCTCTATGGCAGTGATGTACAACCACATTTAAGAGCATCCATTGGTGTAAGTTGGTATATAGTTTCAACTTTGAAGGATCTCAAACAACGCCCTCCTTTTTGCCTCAATATTTCAAGAAAAAAAACATTTATTATAACAAAAGCCCCCACAAGACAGGTTCAAATTGAAAGAATCAAATTAAAACCATGGGAAAGTGGCTTACACATCAACCCTTTGACCTGGTCAACTTTTGCCATGAAGGTAGCGGATGGATCGTACGAGCCTATGCAAGCACATTTAGTCCATTTTATCATTTTTTATTGTCGGATTTTTTTTTATTGAAGTTAGATGAAGAATTACGTGAGCCATGAACAAGAAGATGAATTATTGATACCCAATTGAGAGTCTAATTAACATCTTCAAATCATTTGCAACAAAGTTTAACTTTGTCATTTGTTTTTAATTAATTTGATTTTGCGTCATGCATCACGTCTTAAGGTGTGAGTGAGCGGCATATAAATTTAGTTGCAGGCATGAGTGAGGCAACACATTTTGTATCATTTTTTTACTGGTTTAATTCAGATTTACCTATTGTTTTCCCAATTATACCGAGATGGGGTCATGATTGATGGTTCAGACTTGATTTGGTTGTTAATTAACATAATAAATAAACAAGTAACAAGGAACGATTGATTGACCAGTGTTGTGTTCTTGCTTTGGAAATTATGGAAAGCATGAAACTAGAAAGTTGTGACAGTAGATGTTCAACCCTGAGATACTACTATTCATCAAGCATGCTGATTTGCTCAGTTCAAGGATTGCCTTTACTTTTTTTTCTTTTTTTTTCTTGTAGATGCATCTCTATAATTAATTTATGAATAAGTTTTTTAGACGTAATTGTATTTTTATTCATTTATTAATTTAGTTATGTATATTTTAGTTTTTTAAGCTTTTCGCAATCCAATTAAGTTCTTTAATTTTAAAGCTAAGTAAACTCGGTCTAACAATTTCAACCAACTAAATTATTTTAAACCTTTTTCTGCTCAAAATTCATTAATCAAAACATTAAATTACCCCTAATTAAAAAAATCTCAAAATTTTCGTTCTTTAAATCCTAACCTCATATTGTATATAATCCTTAAATTTTCATGATTTTTTACTTTAAATTTTCATGATTTTTTTACTTCAAAACTTATAAAACTATTTAGTATCTCCAATATATTATAAAGTTCAAATCTTTGGAAAGAAAATAAAATTTCAAAAACTTTAGGTAGAAGTAAAATTAATAGAGGGAACAGATGTTTTTAGTTTTAAAAATAGAAGAACTTACATGACTTAAAAAAATAGAAGGCCAAAGTTTCACATTATCAAATTTAA
The DNA here is from genome assembly GCA_026544285.1 of Pachyrhizus erosus. Taxonomy (NCBI): domain Eukaryota; kingdom Viridiplantae; phylum Streptophyta; class Magnoliopsida; order Fabales; family Fabaceae; genus Pachyrhizus; species Pachyrhizus erosus. Next base: position 3,619 of record JAMLFT010012184.1, on the reverse strand, counting down.
TGCGATCATAATTGTAATTAAATTATTTTTAAAATTTTTTACTATTCCTTTTATTGAATGAAGAAAAAATATATTTATGTTTTTATTACTTTTTATGAAAGTATTAGAAAGACATTATTGAATTCATCTTTGGGTTGGAAATGATCTTTTTGAGTGTTTTATTAACTCTTTTTCTTTCATCAAGGTGTTTCACTTATAATTTACCTTATTTTTTTAATTTTGTTCTTTATATTTTTTAAAAATGTCTCTATAATTTTTTTAGAGTTAGGTCATCATTATTAAAAATTATTGTTATGTAATGATGTGGCTAATGAATGAGAATGTCATTTAGTATTACATTTTCAAATAATGACATCATTAGGTAGCACATCATACATAAAATGTTATGACATTAGTGTTATACTAACAAAATCATTACATTGTTAGAAAAGTGTCACACCAATCATGTCACGTTGTTAAATGTGTCATATTAGTAAAGACTTAAAAAATACAAGACTAAACAAAAGAAATATAATTTATAGGAAATAAAACAAAACTAAACATTAATATAAAATAAAGACAATATCTCTCATGTATTTTCCTTTTCTACCTTTGCACACTTATGAAAATTGACTCACTCAATTATCAGTTCTTTCTCATATTCAACTTTAGTAGGAAATGCTAGATCGAGATGCATTTATTTTCTTTCATTTGAACATTATAAAAATCATGACATTAAGTTTATACAAATTTTCACCATAAAGTTTATTCATAATGTTGGTCTTAAAGCATCATTACATCATCAACTATGACTACCACATAAAAAATCAGAATGCCAAGACCAAATTACACTTTAGTGCACCACATTTTAGTACAAGATTTCACCATTCGCACCCTTACCACAACATTCAACATTACTCAATCACCCATAGTAGCCATTAGTGAAGCCTAACGCACCATCCTATTAAGTCATAATTGTGGCGACAAGGAGAAACTACCTTGAAATTTTTGGAGATTTGTTCCCTTTTTAGATGAAGTTATGTGTGGTTAGGTTGCTCAGTCAAATACATTCTAACATCAATTATCTTTCTAAAAGCTAAGAGGAGGAAGGAGAAGAAAAAGGAATGCAAATAATGATTAAAATAGACTAAGCTAAAAAAAAGTTTTGTAAATAGGTTTGACATCAATTACTAGTCATAAACATTTTTTTAAAGTTAAGATGACTTTTTTAAAAAGCCCAAATTAGCATCTTAGCCTACTTTAACGCCTATTACATATTAAAGCTTTTGGATACATATATTTCACATTTAAGAAGCTATTTTATATTTATATTTAATTAAGAGTTAAATATTTTTTTGTTCTTACAAATATATCATTTTTCAATCTATATAAATTATATTCCTTTTAGTTTTAGTCTTTATTAACATAAAAAATTTTATGATGTGACACTTTTGATGTCATAAAAATTTTGATAATGTAAAACTAATAATATGTCAATTTTTATGATACGTTAATTTATGACATTATCATCCATTAGTCACATTCATACTTAGCAACAACTTTTATGGTTAGAAACAACCCAAAAAAAATATTAAAGGAACATTTTTAAAAATAATTATAAATTATCAAAATCAAAAAGTGAATAAATTATAAATACTAAAAATATATTTAATCCATTTTAAAAATAGAAGGACTAGATTAATTTAAAAAAAAAAAGTTAAAAGATCAAAATTGTAGATGGTCCAAATTAACAAAACCAAAATTGTAAAAAAATCTCTTTTTATAATTTTTTTTATTAATCATGTTACTTAACAAAGAAAACATATATATGTTATTTAATACTTTTTAGGAAGTATTAGAAGAACATTATGGAAGAATATGTTTTATTTTTTGGTTGGGAATTATTTGTTTAGATGTTTTATTAATTCTTGTTTTCATTACTTGTAAATAGTTGTCATTAGGGTATAAACTACATGGAATTGAACTTTAAGAAACTTTGACATTATTAATGGTCAATTGGTAATAGTCATTGGATAACAATTGTTAATTTTTATAGTTAATTAATGACAATGACCAAATTTCTTGCAAAAATAAGTACATTGAAAAATATTTTTTTATAGTTAAAATGAAGTTATTAATAAGTCCAAATTGAATAACAAAATTGGTACATTTTATTTATCACAATTGATTATCACTAAATGAGTAATAGCTGGAATTTTTTTAAAAATCTTTATTGATAGTTTGTTTGTCGATAACTATTTTTTTATTTTTAATATTTAATAATTATTAGTCTTAAGTATAAATAATTATTAATTTAGATTATTAAAAAGTTAGAAACACATTAGAAGTGGAGGTTGAATAGTGTGTACATGTGATTTTTAAAAATATTTGTGTTACCTTTTTGAAAAATAACTTTTAGAAGGAAAACAATTTATAAAGTTTGGTCATCCAAAAGGTGAGGGAGACATAGCTACATATAAATAGATGAAGATATGTTTTATATTAGTTCACTCAAATTTGAGCTATGTCTAATTCTCCTTCAACTTGAGAGAAGGATTTCACTAATTAGAGATGTCAAAATGGGCTAGAACTCGTAGGCCAACCCAATTCACCACAAGTTTGAGTCATGTTAGGTTAAAAAAAAAAATCTCATTTCAATTCTTTTTAAAATATGACCCAAACCACTTAGAACCTTTCCCACTAGGTTGGACCCATGGTGAGTTGAGTTGACTCACGAATTAAACACAGGTTAGTAATAAAAAGAAATAAAATTCACTTCTCTCACTCACTCAAAACATAAACATACTTCTTTTATTTCAATGTGATTTTGATTTATCTAAAAAATATTATTTCAATAAATTTAATTTTGTTTATTAAAAAGAACTTTTTTGAAAATAAAAATTATTGAAACATTTCTTTAAATGTTTTTTTATTTTTTATTTTAGGTGTGCAAACTTATTTAACCCACCAATTTATGGTGAGCCAAGCTAGGTAGGCTTTTTATAGACTTACTAACAAGTGAGCTGAGTTAGGTTGGTCCACCTATTGAACAACTCTTGGTGGGCCAAACTGGGTGGGTTTGATTGATCCTCTTTGACAACTCTACCACTAACCAATATCAAGGTTACAATAAGTATTTTTATGGTCACATCTTACTACAACAACAAATATTTTTATATTTCACTTATGGCACCTAAATCCAAAATATTATTTGTTGTCACTTCTAATTATACCTTAATCTTTACCAAATTAAGAAAACACAAGTATTTTTTCCGTTGAGTTATTTTTGGCTTTCACAACCTATATAGGTTAAGTTACAAGAACTCATGATTGTGAAGATATACAAATTAACCACAACTTAGAGAAACTTAGCAAAGTTAAGGATATAAACAAAGTTTAAGTGCAAAGTGTAACATCTTGTTTTTAATTTTATATTAGAATTTATAATTTTGGTAATTAATTATTGTAGAATTTAGAATTATAGGAAGAAATAATATTAGAATGTTATTAAGAAAAGAAAATATAATTAGATAAAAACTTAAATTAATTTTTTATTATAAAATGTAGATTCAAAAATTATAAATAGTCAAAGATTAATAAGATAGTTTAAGTAGAATAAACTAAAATTAAAAAATGGAAA
>JAMLFT010012183.1:0-10576 GCA_026544285.1 Pachyrhizus erosus | reverse complement strand
AAAATATCATTTTTAAAGTAAAAAAATTAAAATAAATTTTGGCCAACAAAATTCGAGAGATGTAAAATACATTTTGCCTAAATTTATTTATTTATTGAAGGAATGGGTCATTTTTAGATTGTTCATCTTTGGGTTGTGTTTAGATCCAGTTCTTATTTGACCAAAAAAGCATAGTAAGTTATATAATAACAGTTAGATACAGATGCATTTTATGTAAATTAAGAAAACATTACAAATAAAATAACGCAAGCATTAAGTGATTGAGATACGTGAAAACTTTAATACGAACAGAATAGCATCTTTACTGCAGCACCTTTTTTGTTGTGCGTTATTAGTTTCTATTAATAAAAATCATAGGCTTTGTTCGGAAAAAAATTATACTATTTACACTTTCGTAATCCTTTTACATCTAAAAGAACTAGTTTCTATTTGTTGGACTGGAGGATAATTTTAATGCACACCAAATAAAAATATTCAAGTATCATTATCATAAGAAACTAAGTTTATATACAATTTATTATTAAATTTACTTAATTACATTTTAACATTAAGTTTATAAATAGTGAAACTTATATGGTTTTTAAGGTACATGCACCACAATTTGTAACTCTTGGACTCATCAAATTGTTTAGTTTTATCATGAATCCTCCCATAGCAAAACATCTCCTTTCTACTCCATAGTGTTCAACCACCTTGCATTGCTGTCGGAAGCAATTTTCGGCGACGACAGCGTTTCAATTTTTTTACCTACTTTGTTCTCCTCTCTGCCACTACCTCCACCATCGACGATGGGTTCGTCATCGCAACCATTGTCATTGTGTGTTACAAACTCCTCCACGGTGAGTTCACCACCTCCAAAAAGCAAATTAAATCCAAAACCACGACAGTTGGCTAAGCTCGCATCAATCAACAGAAGAAAAATGCAAAGATTTTGAGCAGATTACACCAAAAAAAAAAAAAACAAAACAAAACCAAGTAACACGCAATGAGGATTAAACTAAGATCTAAATGGGAAGTAGCAGCAAAAGTGAGGGGCTCATGGTAGTGAAGGAGACCAAAGAAGGAAGGGGCATGGTGCTTGAGAAAGGGGGTAGAAAAGATGTCGAGGTGAGTGAAGGGTAACATCAAAGGTGAAGTTGGTGGGTATGGAGAGAAAGGGTTGGGAGAGGAATTCTGTGTAGAGAATGTAGGATACAACTCCAAAGATGAGATGAATCTAATGGTTAATAAAATTGGTTCATCATAAGTCATATACATTACTAGTCCACCTTAGCCGTAGTCGAAAATTCGTAACTATATTTTAAAAAATAGTAAATATATGTTGTGAATCATTAAGTTTATAAGAAGATAAAATCAACGCAATAGTATTATAATATGCAGTTAAATTTAAAAATATAATTAATTTTAATTATAAAACAAGTCATCCAACGAGTTCGAAGTGACATATATTACATTTTTTTAATTACATATTTCATTTATTTAGTTGTATAAGCGCTTACATAGTCATAGTAAAAATTCATAACTATATTTTAAAAAACAGTAAATATCTGTTGTGAATCATTAAATTTATTGGAGGATAAAATTAGCGCAATAGTATTATAATATGCAGTTCGATTTGAAAAATATAATTAATTTTAATTATAAAACAAGTCGTCCAACGAGCTTGAAGTGACATATATTACATTTTGTAATTACATATTCCATTCATTTGGTGTATAAGCGCTAACATAGTCAATGCAGATACGAAATCTAATTGAAGAATCATTCCATTTTTATTACGTAAAAGAATATTATTAATATAGGAATGCTCTAATCTTCAATGCATTCAGCCGGAAGAAAAAAAAAACTCTAACCTTTAATGCAACTCTTAATAAGTGAGAACGACGGTGAGTGCATAAACCAAATTCATATACAAAATTGAGAGTAATGGGATATGTCATATATGGAAAGCAATTGGCTTTCTTCAAGAATTGACATAAATTTGTATGGTATTTTGGTAACAAATGAAATTATTGAGAAGACACAAAGGAAAATAAAGTTCCGTGTAGTTTTCAAAATTGATTTTCAAAACTCAGACTTTGTGAATTGCCTAGATTATAGGATTTGATTTTTCTAATGTTGGAGAAATGCAATTTAATTAAAGTATAATAATAATTATTAATAAAAAATAACATTTAATATTATAATTAAATTTAAATTTAATATATATACACACACACACTTTTATCATAATTTTTACTTTAATTTTCTAATAAACGACAGTGATTTCACTTTATTCTTTAAAGTACATCATACCAGTCCATTCCTAGATTATAAGAGGAAAACGACGGGATTTGGAAAAAAAAATAAAAAATGAAGGGATTAGATGGAAAAGGGCCTATCTATGACAAAAACTCAGACAAAGAGCCCCATAATTTGGTTTTGTTTTTTATTGCAGGGTCGAAGTGATGATAAAAATTGTGGATAAGGACCTTAGATCATACGGAATTTATAAAATGTTAGAAGTTCATGCCAATTTATCAAACTTAAAAAGCGTGGTGTGCTTGTCCATGGCAAGTACTGATTTTTTAAAGGAAAGTATACTTTAGCTTAAATTGAATAAATCTTTTCTAGCTTTATGACCCAAAACAGTATTATCTCGTTCAAAATTTCGAAATTTTCGCACAACGCATCATGATGTGTTTTATTGTACGTATTTTTTAACTTCCCTTTTGTATCAATAAAAAGAAAAAAGAAAAAAAAAACTGTACTTATCTCTAATTATCATTTTGATACGGTTATAATTCCAATTAGACATTTAGGCGCATATATAAATCAGCCACTTGAATATCTAGATTTGCTATAATTAGCCAATTAGAGGCTTTAACTATAATCATGTATATTATATTAAAAAAGATTCTAACTTAAAGCATATACAATCTTTATCTAAATCATGAGATTGGAAATTATTATGTCCCACACATTTAAACCCACACAATCACCAACCAAACAACTAAATTTTCAAAGATTTTCTACAGTATGTAAACCATGTAGAAAATCAATTTCTACTGATGTTACCTCTACAAACTAGACTGCTCCATGGCTTACAATTGCATTCTTCACGTTCCCAAAAGGATTGCAGCCTCTAAATCCGTTTGGAGCTTTATGTTTGAGAAAAGAGCGAACAGTTGCTGAGCGTGAGAAAGAGAGGTTTCCTTGATCTGTGTCCCTCATGGAATATGAGTATGATGGGTATACCAATGACCATGATGATGATGAGGATGAGGAAGACGAGCGAGATGATGTCGGTGACACATGACCCTTTCTTGTCCCTAAAAACTTTGGCATAAAACATGAAAAAATATTGGCCTTTGAGTTTCTTCTCTTGTTATTAGACTTGGAATTGGAATGGTATGAAGGTGGGGGTGTAAGGGGGGGTAGAGAAGTCTCAGAAGAAGGGTGCTTTGGGGTGCCAGGTTGTGCCTCCCACATGAAAGGAACGGCAATTGATGTTTCTCCATAATAGAAGATCCTTGAAGAAGAGTTAGCCATGGAGGTTTCCTTGGACATTAGCCTTGAGAAGAACCTATCGTTCTCCTTTATTCTGAAGGACTTGTCGGTTGATACATGATTGGAAGGATCATCATTCAGCATTTTGGATTCAAGTCTAAGATTTTTTTTTTTATCTCAACTAAGATCTATAATATGCCTCATACAAGGGCGTGCACTACTCTCTTATATTTGCTATCTAGACCTTATCATTGTTTTATAACTTCCCGTACTTAATTCTCTTAAAAGTTAAAACATATAAATATAATAAAGAGTGCATGTTCTTCTAAATTACTGAAGAATTGGGTTTCTTCATTTGGAAATTAATTTAAGTATGGATTAATGAAGGAGGGGCCCGGGCTGTTTGATCAATTTAATGATAGGGAGTTTTTGGAGCGCACCAATTAGTTGTGGCGAAATTTAATGCCTGATATGGATAGTTGATAATTAAACTAAGAAATTGAATGGGTTATTAGAGGTAGCTGCCCAATTATTTATGGAAGAATCTGGACCGTTGACTAAAGAGTAGCCAACCAGATTAGTGGTAGTTCCTTTATAAATCGTTGGTGATCGGAAACGGTTGATAGGAAAGGGAATTTGGTTACGGGGTAACACCGTAATAAACGAAAACAAGTCGTGATGCATGAATGATAAACTAGAAATTTGTAGATATACTACATACTGTATAATTGCTTTCCTAAACAGTTCATAGCTACCTAATTGTCATATCATATATGATAGAAATCTGATACTCATTCATTATTCTTGCACAATTTAAGTAACATCAACAGGGTTAGTGTGAAAGGTCTCAAAGTCCGTTCTCAACTTGTGTAAGTTCTACATGATCAAGGAATCGAATAACATACTAATAGTTTGATAAGCTAAGGTCTGATATTTGTTGAAAATGATGTTAATATTTTATGTTTAACTGTATTTTGAATAAGATTGTCTAAAAAAAACCTATTTATTATATGATTGGCAACGTTTATTTCTTCTAACCAAATAAACGAATAAATTAGCCTATTTAATTATCTGATGCTATTGCTATGTGTTAAGTAATTGATAGGCCAGCATTTTGCTCCACGATCTTCTCCTACCAAACTTTATTTTATACCCGAGCTTGGATATTGGATGCTCAAAATTCATCCTCATTAAATTGCATGAAGAAATTAATGAATACGTTGACCTACTCGGGCATCTCCGATAGAGACATATCACACAGTACATAACAGAGTAAAGCATATTACTAACTAATGTTTAACATTTTTTTACACAATTTTAAAAAAAATATTTTAATAAAATAATATTTATTAAAGAATAATTTTATTAAAATATTTTTTTTTAATTTTAATAAAAATATTATTGAATCTTTCAATTAAACAATATATATTAGTGATAAAATTTGAATAAATATTTTAATATTTTATTAGAAATTAAAAATTTAATTAATTTAAAGATATTTTTTAAATATTAAAATTATAATATTTTAAAACGGTAGAAGATGTATTTATTAGGGATGAAACGTCACGTATTGGATGAGCTGTGTGATCAGAAAAGCCCTATGCTTTTCATTGGAGAATTCCAGCTACACGTGGATATGGATAACTGGATCTTTCCTACACGTTTTGGTCAGAAAAATTTTATGATTCGAACCCACCCATACCAGCATGTTTTAAATGGATCGAGAAAAATTTTAAGATAATCTAATTCTAGTTTCTACACCAAACGAAATTTGTTCATTATGAACCACCTCACTAGTTAGATATTGCGACGTGGAAGAGAAGAATTAAAAAATTGGCCATACTATAAAGAGAAATTACCATTATCACTCATGGGTGGATCAACAGCATGCAAGAGTGCAGGACCATGCACTGGTCCAATGCTGGAAAAAGAATTTGATGCAGGAATTTTCTCTTCTGCTGTGAGTCAGAATACATTGAATGGTGAAATAGTAAGATACTAAAGACCACAAGCATTAACCATTAGGATTTAAATGTGTTGTTCACTAAATCTGAAACTTATGATTAATTGACACTATTGCACTCAAGGTGCCATGTTAAGATGCGGAATATTTACGTTAGGACCTCTTTTTTTTTTTTTTTTTGAGATATTAGGACCTCTTAACCATGTGCTTCTTTTCTTTCTATATATTGCACTTTAAATAACAGAATTCACTTGTTAATACCATTGTTCTGGTATGAGAGTTGGTTTGATTTGTTCATTTATCAGGAAGAATGATCTGAATTAGAAATCGCAACAGAACATGTGGGATTAGGTTTGGAGATATGGAAATGAAAAAAATTATATCCGATCCCATCTTCATCAAGATCAAGGAATTTCGTGGAACCCACTCTTATATATATTTTTAATAACAAATGATATATTAAATAGATTCTAATTTAAATCATATAAAATTAGATATAAAAAATCTTTAAAAAGTAAAAGCTAAATCATATTTTGGTCAAATATGTTATTACAATTTTATTATTTGACTATTATTATAATTTAAATTATTAATTATTATAATAATTAATTTGTATTTCTGGTAATTATGAAAAATCTGTATGTGAAGCAGAAAGAGTATTCCTACCCTTAATAATGTACACCTATTAAAATTAAAATTCTATTCCTACTGGGCGGGGTTGTCTACTAACTATAGTAATTGGACCTGAATTCAATGGATACTTGATAAAGGAAAAAATAACTTATCACACAAAAATTGTATTAATCCTTCTGTTTTATTATAATTGTAAAAAAAATTATTTTAAAATAACTGTGATTTTAACTTTTCAACATAGTATTAATTATTATTATTTTATTTATGTCTTTAAGATATTTATTTTAATATTATTATTATCTAACATTATATTAAATAAAATTAATTTAGTAAAATTATTTTTTTATCTATTAAATAAAATGATTTTTTTATATTATAAAAAAAGTTAGGATAATAATTATAATATAACGAAAGCATTACTACTAAAAAAATTTCGGTTTAGGAATAGATATTTAGTTGCAAAAATTTATGAGGATTAATGTAAGTGTGTGTATACTTTAGTGTCGCCCCATCTCATGTACGCCTATCATTAAATGTACTAAATTGAAAAAAAAATTATACTTACAACCTTCATAATTTGAATTTACAAGTTTAGAAATTAGTTGTTTTATAAGTATATTATGTTGGATTTAACTTTAGCTAAATTATGTTGTTCGTTATGAATATTGAACACGAATTATGTTTTCTAATTAACTACTTTATCATCCTTTAAAAAAAAATTATCTACTTTATCATGTTGAAGTTGGATTTAATTAATTTTTTTTGCTATATTTTTAATTAGCTAGGGTCGACAATAGCACCTTTTATTTAATTATATATTTAACCAAATGTTTAAGAATTGTTTTTTTATTAAAATAAGTTTTATGGTATTTCTTTTTGCTTGTATGGCAATTGGCAAAAGTAGTAAAGATTGCAGACCCACCCAGGAGTCTCCAGACAGCGGCACGCAATACGTCGTCGTTTCCATGCATGAAAAATTGAAAATGGAAAAAGAATGTTTACCTTTTTTTTCCCTGACCGCTAATCACGCTTCAAATCATGGCAAAGCTTACCGACAGCACAATCTCACCCTCACATAAACCCAATGACGTGGCTCATCCTCATTGGTCACACTTGATAACATGTAAACACAACCTTTGACTTTTTTCCCTCTTCAACCAACCACACTCAAAAGCCACACCGTAACCCCATGTCACCATCCCCACACTATCAACCGCCGCGAAAAGCATCCCCAGAAGCGCTTTCCGCTGCCTCTCTTTTCCGCTTTCCTGGTTTGCTCGTAGTGTGGCCCCGCGACACCATCATTGCGCACCCTTCCTCCTTCATCCTCGGTATTGCAATAAATCACACAAATGGGTACCTCAAAAAAGTCAAAGCTCGAACCTCTATGTGGCTTTAGTTCTCGATGCTTCTCTGAAACCTGCATTCGCATTGCAGTTTGCGCCAATGGCCAAGTCCCCGGAAGTGAAACCCGAGTTCGGTGTCGAATCCAGGTCGGGTCAGAACCCTGGAATAAGAAGAGTGGGTTTGAGAGCTGAAATTGATACTTCGCCACCGTTTAGGTCTGTCAAGGAAGCGGTGATCCGTTTTGAAGGAACTGGACCGTGGTTACAGCTTTACAATTTTGGAGAGGCTTGGGTAAATTTTCATCTCGAAGTGTTTGCTTCTACTTTATTGTTTAAGTTATGAATGTGTTTGTGATTTTAGAAGGAACTTAATTACCGAGCCGCTTTATTGAAAAAATAAATAAAAATGATTTTAGTTTGAGATGCATATGAGCTGCAAAAATGCTTTTGTGAGCCCTTTATACTCTCCATGCATTCTGTTCTAACATAGTGTAGTTCTTGATTTATAGCCACTGTGGTAATTTACTCTCTGATGCTGAAGATTGTTGTTAACAGAACAGTATTGAAGACTTTGACATAAAGAAAGTGGAGGAAGAAGCAGCGAAGTTGGAAAAGGATTTGATTGTGAAAGAACTTGAAACACTTGATGTGCTTGAAGAACTGGGAGCTACCAAAGCAATTTTGGAGGAATTAAAACGGCAGCTACAATCAGAAGCATTGAAATGTTTTGCTACTCCAGGTGTGAATTCATGTGAACAGATTGGAGTTACTATTAAAAATTGTGTGACTGATATCAACAATGAAGAGCAGGCATTGCAATGTCCAAGTCCATGTGCTACTTCATCGCCTGATATCATGATGGAGTTAAGACAAGCTAAAATGAGCCTTGGTAAAACTATAAATGATCTTGGGGTGATACAATCTTCTATTGAATCTTTGAATAGGAAGATGAACAAGGAGAGACTTTTTGTTGAGAGGAAGCGCGAAAAGCTAGAGTTGAAATTTGCAGCTGTGTCTACTCAAGAAGTGGCCAAAAAAGAACCGAGGTTAAATCCACCTGAAGCAACTGTGGAAACAAGTTGCACTTGTCATCATCCCCTAAATGTTGGGGGAAGTTTCAAATTTGATATTCGACAGTGCAATGGAATGAGTGAAACAAGAAGCTCTGAAGTTTCAAGGTCTTTGCTTGAGTTTGGAGAGAGCGGATTTAGTATTAAGACTGCTGAGATGAGGTGGTTTGCAGCTAAAAAGATGGAAGAAGCTGCAATGGCGGCAGAAGCCGTTGCTCTTGCTGAAATCCAGGGTCTATGTAGCCCTGAGATATCATCAGAATTTGCTCCTCCAGAACATCAGAAAGTGGCATTTTCCTCAGGGGAGCGCTCTCCTATGCACCCCATAGTTCAAATTCCTCAAGAGTTAACCTTGAAGAAGGTGATAGATTCCAAGTTCCAAGTTGACAAAGTAGGTACTTCGAAAGTGAGTATTTTGAAAAAAATGGAAGAAGCAACAGAAGAAATTATACGCAGCAGACAAGTCTTGTCTGAGGCATTGAACATTGTTGAAAGTGCAAACAGAAAGCAACATGTTGCTGAAGCGGCTCTTCGAAAATGGATTCCTGAGGATGATCTAAACAGTCAGCCAGTGTATAGCTATGTTAAGCACAATAAGTTCAATCAAGCTGGAAATTGTCAAGATTCTTCTCTACCAAATGTTACCAGCTCGATTACAACGAGGAAGCCGATTTTAAGGTCTTCAGTTTCAATGAGGGATGTACTTAGCAGAAAGCAAGTTGCTGAAGAATATACTACAACAAAGGAGATGGAAGAGCACTCTGAAAGAAAGGTAGCATTGAGTCAAATGCTTCAAGCATTGAGGGAGGATCAAACTTTACCTACAATACCAAAGAAAGATGGGAGCAATCAAAGGCAGTTCATAGCACAGAGGAAAAAGTTTGGATTCTTCCAATTATCACTCCCCTTAGGAAAGCGAAGTAAGAAAAAGGCATGAATTTAATCCTATTACCTATGCATGGAGCAATATCCATAACTCATGCATCAGTGTCTTGCCATTCTTTATTGATTCTTATGCTTTTCTGTTAAGTCATACAGAATTTGTGACTCTGATTTTGTAAAATACTCATCTAGTGAGATAAGGCTATTGTTGTGGTTGTTTGGTTTTGTAAACTGTGTTTTTCCTGTGTGATTGCTCACTTTATGCAACTGGCTTAGCTTTTATTGGATAAGCATTGATCATCATGTACTAACAGATTGGATATTGGAGATATCTTTATGCAGTAACAAATTGTTAATCAAATGTATTCAAGTTCAAATAATCCTCGAATCATTAGTTGTTAATTTGTTAGCGTATTATACTCCTAGTTTCTGTTACAAACTATTATTTATGTAAAGCATGTAACTCTTTCTATAATCAATCATTAACAATTATTCCATTCCTCTATATGGTATCAGAAGCTTTCGCTTATCAGCTTCGTCGATCCTTTCAGCCATGACTTTCATCCATGTATCCGATACCCAATGGGTTGTTGCCCTCACAAATCATTCCCTTGTCACTCTTTTTAATACGCTCTCTCTTTACTCTTGATTGATATTTGTCAAAAATCACAAAATTATGAGTCAGCTCACTCCTTATTTGATGAATTTCGTTGATGCTTTTATAGTTTTTAATATATTTTAACCAATAAAAAATAATGTGTCGAAAGGAATGTATGAAAAAGTATATATATTACTGACACTTTTGTATGACTAAAATATATTCTTTGGTCTTTTTTTAAAATCTAATTTATTAATTCATCTTTTTTTAAGATCTAATTTATTAATCCACCAAGATTAAGTATTTAACATGTGGTTAGTAGCATTAAATTTGTATTGAATTTATATATTTTTTTAAAAATATTTCTAGTACTAATAAGACATTTTTAACTTTTTTTTTTTTTTTTAGTTTTGATTCTTTTAATCTCTTTGATCATTAATATATTTGTTGCTTCAATTTTTATTGACTATACATGTGAAAAGTCTAAGTAACTTGTAAATATATTTATACAAGACAAAGTGATAAGTGTCAATATTTAATATATTTATGTAGAAAATTTGTGTCTTTTGGGCTTTATTATTGTGAAAATTAGCAA
>JAMLFT010012182.1:0-10577 GCA_026544285.1 Pachyrhizus erosus | reverse complement strand
AAATTATAATTTTTTTTAATTACCAGACCAACTCACTTTATTTTAATATAGAATTATCAAAATTATATTTTAATCAAAATAATAATAATAATAATTTTAATAAAATATCATGTCAAGAAGTGAGGCTCATTGGTTCAAAGGTTCAAAAATTAAAACCTATTATCTAACTTAGTACATATAAATAAAACTGATTAAGATGAATTAAGTTTGAGATAAATATTAAAAAAACTTAATTCAAAGTGATTGAGTTAGTTTAGATGAATTTGTTGAATTTGTTCCTTTGTCAATATAATATATAATATCAGTGACAAGATGAAATATAGTAACAAATGATGCCTTTAGTGAAAAATTTGAAATGATAGCCACGCTATTTGAAAAGCTTTAAGAGCACAAACTACAATTAAGTCAACCATCCCAGAACGAGGAAATCAACAAGATAAAGAAGAGCATTGCCCTGATAGCAGTATAAATTGCCCTAAAAAGGAGAATAAAGAAAGTAACCACTTCGAAAGGAGTTGATCTAAACGATGCGAGCACGAACCTTCTGGTAAGAGAATTTGATCTACTTTCTTTAAAAAAAAGCCAGCAACGTCAAATCCTTCAATCAAATAAAAAGAACAGCATAAATTGAATTTCAATAGGTTTTTCGAAGAAATTGTCAATAGCTAAAAAATTCTTACATTATAATTTATTTTTTATTGTAAATTCAGAATATAATTTACATGTTCAAATATATTGATTTATTATAAATTTAAAAATATAATTTATATATTTAAAAATATTTATTTATTATAAATTGTAATTATATAAAAAGAAACATTCATTATAGACAATACACAAACTAAAACACTAGTTTAATATAAATTATAAAATCGAAAATCAAAATAATTTTAAATTTTCTAAAAATATAAGTATATTTTAAAATAAGTTGGAATTTATTTAAAGATAAATAAAAATGTATTATATTTACAATTTTATTTGAAAAATGAAAACTAAACTCAATTGAATAAAAACATATTTTTTTCACTTAGTATTTCATTCAATTTTTTTAATACCTTTTTTATACAAATTTCAGAGTTAAGAACAGTTTGGATAATTCTTTGAAGCTGATGCCGCACAGCACTGGGAATGATGATATTCATTCTCAAAGTTTGGGTTGGGACCCCACGGCGGTTTGCGCGGGAGGCACCATGAGACTGGCTAGGGCACAAACTATCAAGATCATTATCTGTTCTGTTTCAGCTCACAAATATATACAGCTAAATTTGTCTTAGCACAATGCTGAATACATAAATGGATAGGAAAATTTTTCTTTTTAACATCTCTCTTTCTTATTATATTTTTGCAACGTTATCTCATTTTTTTACTTCATTCAAGTTTTCTTCATTTTTTTAACAAGCAAAATTTTTAAGAGAAGAAAATAAAAATAAATAAATTTTATAAATTAAAATTAATTTATACATAAATTAGTTTATAAAATTTTTCTCATGTTTTTTAAAAAATAATTTTTTATTTATTCTTAAGTCAATCTTAATTTATAGAAAAAATATTTTTGTTCTTATTCTCTTTTCTGAAAAGATATTTATAAAAAAAATTATTCAAACGAAACAAAAGGTTTAAGGACATGGTTTTCAATATATATTTAATCGTTCAATGAAATTATTTATAGATCATATATTGTAGGGAGAAATGCTAAAATATATATAGACAATACTAAAATAGATTACTGGTAGTATTATTGTTGATTGTTGAGATGATGTAGAAATCAGATTGGAGGGACCGATGAGTTATGATTATTGTACTAGTAATGGTAGCAGGATATGCTGGCTTTTAATACAACAAATTGGCTTCACTTGAGGTTTGATATGATGCCCTAACTCCTTTACTCGATTGCTGTTCGTCATAATTTTTATCGTACTTTCTTACGTTGATTTGGAATGATTTGCCATGTCTCTTGAACATTATAGATTTATTAGCAGTGTGCCCGTACATCCCTGTGCATCTAAAAAATAGATTGTGAATTTCTGTAGAAGGATAACAGTTTTAGAAATTTATCACGGGTTTAATTTTGATATATTATCAATCTAAATTTTTGTAAATTTTTAATTAATTAGAAATCATCCACTTTAAATGTAACTTTCAAAATAATTATTACAAAAATTAGTAATTTTATCGCACATAAACAATTGAATCTCAGTGTAATTCTTTTTATACTGTCATATTCTAATTAAATTTATTAACAGTAATAAATGCATTTTAATAAATTATTTTTTAATCTACATATGAATTTTGAATAAATTAGAAAGACAAAAAAACTGAAAATAAGAAATTAAAAAATGAAAAATATTTGATAAATTCAATCATAACTCAAAAGGTGATCATAAATTTCATGTCATTATTTTAATATATGTTCTTGTCTTCAAATGTTTGTCAAATTAATAACATGCTAATATAAAGTTTAATTTTTATTAATTATTTATAAATTTTAATTAAAATATACTGACAGTATAAATATTTATTATGTTGTCACTGAATCATATATTATACCATGCAAGAATAAATTATTAACTTTTGTAATAATACTTAAAATAGTTTATGATTAGTTGATAGTATAAAAGTCTTTAAATTTATACTATATGAAAATTAATCCCGTATCATTGAGATCGATAATATCTAAACTCTTAAAAAAAATTAATCTTATATTTTATAAATGTTATAAAGGGAAGTAAAAAGTTTAATTTTACAGTTACAACAATTTTAGGGATGTCAAGAGTATCAATCATATAAATATAGAAGCGAAATTTATATGGATAAATTATATACCATGTTAAAGAGTTTAATTAAAATATACATAATAATTTTGTAAAAAAATGTATACTATTAATTAATTATAAATTCAGAAAAGCTACAGAACCAGATAATACAAGGCACATAAGTTTTAAATTAGGACCAATGATCTCCTTTCAAATAAATCTTAATTAAAATTTCAAGAAAATATATAAATAGATTTTAAAGAAAATGAATGCATAGTGTTATAGTGTGAAAACCATTTCGTACCAAATATTACTTTCTATTAAAATTATTATACTAACTTTAATAATAATTATTATAAAATTTATATTTAAAATATTTTTAATTAATTAAAAATGTAAAATTAATTCTTTACATTCAAGAAAATCATTTATATACAGTTAGATACTAATTAACATGTAGTAATGAATCTAACTCAATTAATTGAATATTAATGAGTTGTTATAAATTTTAATATATGTTTTTAAGTCTCACATGTCATTACTCTTCCACCTATGATACATCAAATGAATCTTTATTTTAAATTACTGTTCTCTTTGGGGGAAGAACGCGCACCACCCTGGCCACTACGTACCGTCTACCAGTCTCGTGCATTTTAAAGGACACCCTGTCCTCTTGATCGAGACATAGCTGATCCACCAACTACAAAAAAAAAATTATTTATTTAATTAATAAAAATATGAGCAAGTATTTAAGGGAGCATTCCATACCCACAAACACACGTAAAAATCCAATTAAAAGAATAGACACACAACACCTTTCTGCAGAATCCAAGTATATATATATATATATATATATATAGAGAGAGAGAGAGAGAGAGAGCAAAGATGAAAAGAAAGGCCAATGGTGACAACCAAGAAGATCCAGTGAACAGAGGTGCTTGGTCTGCTGAGGAAGACCAAATCCTTATCAACTACGTTCAAGTCCATGGGGAAGGAAATTGGAGAGAGCTTTCCAAAAGAGCTGGTATATTAATTGTTTGGTTATTGGCTTGATAATTTATTTAGTCTTTTTCCATTGCATGACTTTGTTTTGTCTTCCTTGTGAATAATGTAGGTTTAAAACGAGGTGGAAAGAGTTGCAGACTCAGATGGTTGAACTATCTCAAACCAGATATAAAGAGAGGAAACATTTCTTCGGATGAAGAAGATCTCATTATCAGGCTACATAGCCTCTTAGGGAATAGGTATATGTATTTATATTAGAACAAAACTTAAATAGTTGAGTATTTTTTATGTTGTTTTTTAATCAAATTTTAAGTTTTACTTTATTAATCTATTGATAAAAGATTTCTTTAAATATTAACGCATATCATGAGATAAAATTTCAATTTTTGATTAAAAAACAAAACCAACAACACTTATGCTACTGTATTTAAGTCCTAACTTTTGTCTTTTATAGTATGTATGCATTTGTTTTTGTTTAATATACGAGAAAAAAGCATGTTACATATACTAAGTAATATTGTAACAAAAAAAAATTAAATATATCTATTGGTTTTATATATTACAGATGGTCTCTTATTGCGGGACGATTACCTGGGCGTACAGATAGTGAAATCAAGAACTATTGGAATACTTATTTGAGAAAGAAGGTAGAGCAGAAGGACAACCATAACAAACTTCCTGGTCATAACGACAACATTTCTATCAAATTAAGAATTGAATCTCCACGATGCTCAAAAAACTCTTTGGGTATTGTTATTGATCCTACAAAATCCTCTCACCCAATGACGATTAAATCAACAAGGTGTACCGATGTTATGATGTCAACTCCAACAATCAGTGATTTTACAAGAAGTTGGGATCAAAACCCTTTTGCATCTATCCCACAAGATGGCCATGATCAATATTGCTCAGAAGGTTTCCAAAAACATTTTGATATTAATGACCTATTAATGCCATACGAGGATCGTTTTAACGGATATGCTTGTGTAGAAAGGCCTGAACATTTTGAAGATGAAGCCTATAAGGTTGATGATGTGATATGTCAAACATGGTATGAGAATTGGAAGATTGATGACTTTTTTCCCCACTAGAATATGATGTGGGTTTTTCTTTATTTTAAAAGTTGACAAACTTTAAGTAAAGTGTTTAGGTGGTTAATCCTAGTATTGTTATTCAATTAAAATTAAAAGTTTACCTCAATAATTTATATAATAAAGGTTGATATTAATATTAGCCATGGTTATTGAGGTAAAATTTTAACTTTGATTGAAAAATAGTACAAAAAATTACCTAGAGTATTATATTTAAGTTTCGCTTGTTTAAATATTTCATATATAAATGGAATGGTTGAGGATGTTAAAATGGGTTTTGATGTTTACGTGACCTTTGGCGTGACTAGTGTGATGAGTTGGGTGTTATTAGGAATAATTATGCTACGAGAGTTATACTACAATTTGGGTGTATTGTTGCATGAGAGTTATGAAAACTACCCAATGTTACTCTATAGTTGTAAGGTGTTACAAAACCTCTGTAATCCCTTGTGTTCTCTTCTGGTCTTATAAATATTCATGTACTTGAAGTTTTGCAGTGAGAATAATCAAAGGAATATAATATTTAATTTTATGCATTTAATTCCTTTAAGAATGTGTTTAAAGTAAATAAAGGCACATGGGTTTTACAATTTACTTTTCAATTCAAATTAAGGCCCCAAAGCTTGGTGTGTTGTTGGGTAAGAGGATATGGTTGGTTGACATGACAGTAGTTTGGTATTGTGACTGATACAGGTTTTGTAAGGGTTGGATATTGCATGTACCCTTTATCCTCTTAATGAATTTTTTTTTCTCATTAAAAAAAAAACGGCTCCAGTGCTTATTAATAGTTTATATTCGGGCGTGCCTTGTAACGTGAGTAAGTATTTGGAAATGTTTATGAAAATAACTTATAATATATTTTTAATTTATTTCAATAAGTTCAATATAAAAACTTAAGAAAACAATTTATAACTTGCACAAAAATAGTTTTTTTCACTTTAGTTATAAAAACATCTCATACATAATAAACATTTATTGAATAAAATCTTAATTAAATTATATTTATCTAAATGAATCCTAGCTCAATTTATAACTTACACAAAAATAGTTTTTTTTTTCCTTTAGTTATAAAAGCATTTTATACATAATAAGTATTTATTGAATAAAATCTTAGTTAAATTATATTTATCCAAATAAATCCTAACTTGCTAAGTATATATGTAACATTTATTTTGAACAGAAAAAACTTATACTGATAAACTTCACTATAAAATTTCTTCTGAAATTAAAATATTCTAAAAATAAATTATTTTACTTCAAAGTTATTTTAACCAAATACATTTTGTTTGATAATTGATCAAATTAAAGAATTAATTAAAATCAAATAAATGACAAATATGTTTTTATCTTCCTAATTTATTTTGCAACTCTTTCACTTAAATTTAGATAAACAAGATACTGGTTAGACTTCTTAATTTAATATAACTGGAATATAAGGATGAGCACTCTAAGATAGATATAAGAGAAACGACATTTATATATTTTTTTAAAATACTCTTTATGCAATAGATTAAATTTATTAAAAGTTATTAATTTTAACAAGTACGAAATTTTTAATCAATTTTAATAAAGAATATAGTGTTAGAAAAATAATGTGAGAAAACGTCGCTAACATTTTTCATTGATATAATTCCCCCATCTCATACAGTGTCGCCTGCACCTGCACCTACATCATCACTCTCTCTGGTCTCCTCTCACATTCCCCGTATCACACAATCTCTTTTCCCATTCTAAACACCCAACACCAGTACCCTCATTTTCACCCTACACAGACACATTATACCTTCCCCACTTGGGTCACAACCCACGAGTCTCAAGTCTTGTTGGATTCAGGTTTTTATTATTATTACTATTTTGGTTTAAATATTGTTTGGGTTTGTCTAGCACTAGTATGATGAAACGTTTATATGACACAGACACTCTTTGTTAATTCATTTTTGTTTTCTGTTAAAAGGTGCTTAGTTTTTGTTGGGTTTTTTATCTACTGATGTGGGCCTATTTTTTGTTCAGTTATCTTTGGGTTTGAAGCTTTTTATTGAAGTGATCATACTTCATATGTGGAACACATATAGTTATATAGTGAGAAAAAATCATTTTTGTATGAAAATAAAAGGAATAATTTTAGTGTACAACAGATTATTAAGATTAAATGTTACTCAAAAAATATATGATCATTAAAAAATTATTTAATCTTTTAAAAAAATCAACTCGCATAACTTTTATATTTAGGTTTTTATGTTTTTATGTTGATTATTTATTATAAAATTTATTGATTTAAGTATATAATTCTTGTATTTATATAATTTGATCCTTGTTAGATTTTAACGTTTTTATAATTAAGGGGTGTAAATAAACATTCTTCCTTATTCAAGAAAAATATTTTTATTACACAGTGACCTAGTGGCTAGTATTAATCTTTGGTTCATAAATATTTGATATATATTAAGAAAATTTAATTTAATTGATTGAGTAGTGTAAGTGAATTTTTGTAAATTTTGTAATATTTAAATTTAAGTCTTATAATAAAAAAATTAATTAAAATATCTTCACTTGTCATTCAAATTATACGTGCATTAAGAAAATATTTGATATTAATAAGAATCTTATGCATAAATATTTATTTATTTGAAAAAAAGTTTAATAATTATACATTATTAGTATAAAAAATTTATATTATTAATTAATAAAAAAATTATTATTAATATGACTTTTAATATTTATCAACAAACTTATTATTTATAAGTCTACCGACACTAATACGAACAGAAGAGATATAAATAATTAATATGTTTGATTATGTGAGATGAGATATATATAAAAAATGAGAAGTGTCAATTATATAGGGTATTAAAAAATCAGGGTTAGACAAAGTTATAACTCTGAACAAAGCCATGCTATAGTTCATTCAACTAGCATAGAAATTATATTGTGCAAATAATAAAAAAATGAAAAATACTGAATTGGACGAAAAGAGACGAGTGTGTTTAAAATTAGTTAATTTTGTATAATTAACTATCCTCATTTTCCGTGAAATGTAAACGAGTTCGTTCATAGGGAAGATGGGGAGAAATCATTAAGGCCATAACAGAAGTAACAAAACAAAATGATGAACATCTGCTGAGAAGCCAAAATCCTCACGGACTTTTTACGTTCCAAGTTCATTGGGAATAGAAAGAGCTTTCCAGAAGTACTATATATAATGATTTGGCTAAGAGCACAAATAAAATTTATCATTTGTGTTTCTTCTTTTTTTTTGAACAGATTATGATTGCGTTTCTATATGTACATTATGTTCAACAATTTCATTATTTCTGTATAATATTTTGCTGTTTTCTATTATATAATGTTTGGTGTTCTTTCTGTAGACTACGATACGATGGTTGAAATATGTATCTCACACTAAAGATCAAGAGAAGAAACATTTCTCGGATGAACTGATGAATCTTCCCACGTTCAAATTTCATAAAAATATTATCGATCGCTTGTTCTTTTTTTGGTATTTTATTTTTTAATACTTCGCCACGTCATGCACTTTCACGACAATGGCAACAGCTTTCACATCTCATTTCATAAGTCTGCAATCTGCATTAATAACTGCACACGCATATATGTAGTTACGTACAGAGCTGCAATGATCGCTAACTGCAATTCTTGTAATTAAATAGTAGCAGAATTACACAATTTATCAGTTTTCTTTTTCTACTATTATACGTAATTTTCAGAATTTAGTTTTTACATGAACAATATTTTTTTACATAATTTCAAAACTAAAACCTAAATTTAGTCATAAATAAAAAGGTGTTGGTAATTATTACATTTTGGTACGTATGTTTATTCTAAAGAACAATAAAACATTAAAAAATAAACTGCACCAAAAAAAGACATTAAAAGAATAAATCGACTAAGAGAGCATATTGGCAGCTAACTGATTGCAAGGACACCCACTCCCTCTTTTTGATGGTTTGAATGTAAGGAATTTTGAAGCTTAGGTATTACAAAGTCATGTTAATAAATAACTGAGTTAATCTAAATTGTAAATACAAAAAATATTAAAAAATCAAGTAAAGAGACTCTATAAAAAATTATGAAATAAAATAAGTTTCGAAAATTAACTTTTAACTTAAGTGTATATTCTTAGTTCTTCTTTATATATGTATATATGATATTATATATCTTGTTTTGCTTAAGATGTGATATTTTGTCTATAATTTGATCAGGCAACCAAACCTTTATCAACTTTTATTTTTTTAGATTTAATCACCTAACTATATTTTTGTTTTATCATTTTTTATTAATTGCTTGTCTTTGATTTTAACTATTTGCTTCTTTTTTTTTTTGGCACTAATTGCTTCTGGTTTGGAATAAGGATTACCTAAATTAGACAGTGGGAATTTCTTTACATATATATATATATATTGCAAAAAGAATGTGAAATCAATTAAAAATGTGAGGATATTCGTTGAAGAGGTTATTTATACATTAACTACGGTAATAAAAGCGTTAAAAGATGCTCTTTCATGAACATGATTGGAATTTACTTTTGAACCTTTGCTCCACTTCATGGGGACACCATGTGAATGCAGCTATGCAGTCGGCGACTCAAGAGCAGAGAATGTTTGATAGGTGACATTGGACATTCATCCAAGTTTGATCAATATTTTCCCTACATATATATTAACATATATTATATGATATGAAATTCTAATGCAACATTAAATTTGCAAGTAAAATAATTAAGAATGAAAAGGAGTGAAGTTTCATCTTAAACGAGATTAATTAATTTATTAAATATGTATTATGAGTTCTATTTGCTGATTCAAATATGTGGCGCATGTTTTTAGATTTACATTTTTGAAAGTAACTGTAACTGAAACCTTATTTAAATAAGTACTTTATCATAAAATTTTAAAATTGGTTAATCAATTTATCTTTAGATGAGTTAATGAACGTAAAGTTTAAAGTTTATTAACAAAATAAAATTGATATTTTCATATTAAATTTTAACATGAAAGGGAATCTTGAAATTATATATATATTTTTCTCTTAATAAATATTATATAAGTTTTACTTCTTGTATGTCGATTAAAAGAGATATAAACACCAAATTTACACATAATTTATTATACATATGAAAATATGTATTTTCATAAATAAATATAACTTAAAAATATTATGGAAAAAAATTAATATAATATATTATAAATTATATATTAAATTTACTTTAATTGAATAATTCATGTAATTAAAAAATTAAATAAACCAATAAATTATTTCATTAACAAATAGATTTAAATTAAATAAAAACTAAGCAGTATATACCAATTAAAAAAATTCAAATCGCATTTTTTTTAATAAAGTGTACATTACTTTATCCTAAAATTAAGTATTTCTTATAACGTCAAAACAAAGCTAGCACATGTGTTGCGGCCTTCTTTGATATGTTTTGATTTGTTAGTTAAATTATTCATCACGCATTTTTTTTATTATACTTAAAGATATTTTTTATTCAAAAGTTAAAAATTAATTTTTTAATATACAAATTACATACCTAGTTTAACTTATATTAAAAGTATATTTTTATTAATTTTGAAAGTTTTATAAATGAAGTAACTAATTTTTTAATTTAAACTTTGATCAATTACTAGAAGTGTATAAATAAACCATGTACATGAATTGTGTATACATATTATATTATTAAAATTTATTTTATTAAGTGAAGTGGGAACAA
>JAMLFT010012181.1:0-10579 GCA_026544285.1 Pachyrhizus erosus | reverse complement strand
AATATCCAATATTTTTTTATTAGTATAAGCTTTTTGAATAATTATACATTATAATAAAAAATTTATTTAATAGTTAATATTTTATATAAAATGATATATATTTATAATAAAAAAATTTATTTTAAAATATCTTGATTGAGTTTGGGTTTGGGTTTGAGTTTTGAAAATGATCCGATCAAAATTGAGTCGAGCTTAAACAAGAATAAATTTGGCTCATGCTCACTTGTAAGTTGGATTTGTTGGATCAATGACACAAAATTAAAAGGGAGTGAATTAATTTGTCTTTGAATTTCTTTCTTTTTAAAAAAAAAATTGTTTGATTAAGAAGAACATTGACAATAATTTTTATTAACCAATTAACTTAAAAACTTTGTTGCAAAGATTAATTAAAGCTTTGGTCCCTATCATTCACAGAGAAAATATAGAAATTCAATTTTAAAAACCTAATCATCGAATAATCAAGAGAAAATAAGAGTAAAAAGATTTAAAGACAAAGTTTTATATTAGTTTGATCTAAGATCTACATCTAGTTACTCAATAATTTGAGTTTTCATTAACAATTTTTAAAGTATTACATGCAAACACTGAACACTACAAGAAATAAAACTAGAAGGCTATCTTAAACTTTACAAGATTGTTTTAAACAAACTATAGTGGAACCCTACCATAAGTATCTACTAAGAGACACCCTAATCCAAGCTATTTTTTTAGAATGCAAATAATAGCATTTATCAACATAGACAAGCTTGGTAATCCTTTGATCTTGAATTTAATGACCCATGAGTAGTTGTCCTTGATGTTGTTAGAAGAAAAACATTCGGGAATGGATTTACAATTGATAATTGTTATTTATACTTGCAAAATTATAGTATTTAGATGTAATTATTTAATACCTCTTATGTTTTTGGATTATGTTTGCACTCAATTATTGATAAATAAAATTTTTAGAAAACAAAATCTTACTTTTCTTTATTTTTGCATTTGATCACTTTTTTTTTTGTGTTTTTAAGGAAAAATATTGAAAAACTTATCTAGAGGAGACGAGAGGACTAAGAAATAACATACTCTCCATCTTAGATAGTTGTGAAATGAAGGGTGTAGAGAGGGGTTGAGGGTTTAAAAAAATATTAAAAGGTAAAAGAGAAGCCTACAAGGCAAAGAGAGAATAAAGAGGGGTTTATAAATATACTAGTAACATGTATACAAGGTGATGAAGAATTCCTGACAAAATGCAATTTTATGGCCTCACCGTTGGATGGATGCCACATGTGTTTTTTTTCCTATTTGTAAAATTACCTAAAACATTTTCTATTTTTTTAACTATTATAATTATCTCATTGTAATGAATAGTAGTGTAATATATAAAAAGATGTTATTATAATGTTTATAAATATTAAAGGCTTAAATAATATTTTGATTTTTGAAAAATAAGATTTTTTTATTTTAGTTTTTTAAATATTTTAATTTTAATTTTAATTATTTAAAGATTATTTTTTTTTCTTTTACTTCCTAATTTTAGGAAATATCATTAAATAATGATGTAATAGCGACATTGTTAGTCCATTAATTTGTCATGTCATTATGAAGTCTAACAGGATAGTCATATGTAATTTTTTTTGTCAAATTATGTTTTTAAATTTTTCATTAACTAGTTTAATAATATTAATTATTTTGAACATATAAAAAATTAAAAATACTGAAAAATTACATATGATTATTTTATCAGAATTCTTAAAAACATAATAAGTCATTATCAAAATCATTGATATGTTATCAATTAATGTTGTTATTTAAAAGTAGAAACTAAAATAAAAAAAGATAAATTTTTAAAAGGCTAAAACAAAAATAATTTTAGAAGATTAAAATAAAAAATACTTTTATAATAAGGACTAAAAGATTATTTAAGTTAATATTAAATGGGTGTTAGCATAGTATTTGTGTAATTTTATAAAATCTCAAAAGTGTTTGTGTAATTTTTTTTTAAAAGAAAGACTAATTGGATGAGTTTTTTTTGGAGGATAGTCAATTAGAGTGTGTTCCTTAGAATGAAAATACAGAAAGCGATGAAGGAAGAGAATGGAAGTAAAAGAATATTAAAAGAGAAGCTTTAAAAAAAATATAGAAGATTTAAAAGGGAATGGAAGATTTTATTCTCAAAATTATAAAGAAAAAAAGTATTGTTCATGCATTGTCACATATACCTTAGTGTTATTTTCTGGTAAGAAAAAAAAAGTTAAAATTTTAAAGCTAAATTAGTAATTTTTTACCTACTAAAAAATTTAATTTAATATTTCATTCTATTTTTTTAACCAAACAAATTTTATTTGTATTTTATTTTTCACCTATTTCTCTTCCTTTCTTTTCTCACCTATTAATTTTTATTGTCTCTTTCTTCCCACACAACCAAACAAAGGTGATTCACACATTAAATTTTGTAAATTTAAGTTTGTATTAAACTTTAGTTTGTAAATTGAGTTTAAAAAAGTAATTAAAATTATATTTTTATAAAATTGAATTTTTAAACAAAATTTTAGATTAAAATATATTTTTAGTATTTTGTGTTTTCAATTATATAAAATTGGTTCCTTATTTTTTCAAAGGTTTAATTTAGTTATTTATTTTTAAAAGGTGTAATTAATTTTTTAATTCTCTAATTTATTTATTAGGTTCAATCTAATTTCTTTATTTTTAAAAGTCTTAATCAAGCTCTTCTAATTTTTAAAATGAGTTCAAAAAATTAATGGGGCTAAATTAAGTCCTTTAATTTGGTCTTTCTATCTATATTGAGACTAACATTGTTAATACAACGAGAGCATGTATGAGACTGTGTATTTTGTAGTTTGGATAAGATAAGTCGTAATAATTAATGATGCTAAATTGAACCTAATAAATAAATTAGAAGACCATATTATACATGTCATACTATTGAACCTTATAAAAATAAAGAAACTAAATAAAACACAATAAATAAAATACAAGACCAAAAAATTAATTAAAATTATTTTAAAATGAATCCAAATAGTCTCTCTAAATCAATTATCATTTTTTATTTTGGGATATAACTTTGAATTTTTTTTTATTAATTTGAGATGTAAAATTTGTCACATTAAATTAAAAAAATATATGAAATTCAACTTATGTTTGATCCAATAAAAGTCATAAACATGACAAAAATGAGTCACTCAAGTAATAAAAAAAATCAGATATTAGATCTTTTAATTTTTTATTGTTTATTGGATTAACTTTTTAAGCGATTTTCATCCTATTTATAATCCTTTTATGTTCTAATATTAGTTGAATTTTATAATTTTTATACACGTGAATTTAAAGAAATAGGTTTTATGTGTAAAAAAAAGTTCAAAATCGTGTTATAAAATAAAAAAATTATTATTGTTTTGAAAAGACTATTTTGATTTACTTTAAAAATATAAATATCTAAATTAATTTTTTAAAGAATAATGAGTTAAACTAAATTAAATTAATAATACAAAAAATTAAAAATATATTTTAATCCAAAATTTTAATATGCAAACATACTTTTAAAAATAACTAAATATGTTATGAAAAACAAAATTTGAAGCGCCTAAATGAAAAACTACCTTAATGTAGGAACGAACGATGGGTTTTAAGGTGAGAGAACTTGGCAAGTATCCCACCAAGGAAAATGAAATTTCCATCATTAGATTTACTCATTTTTAAATGAAAGGTTGACATATTTTTATTTTCTTTTACTTTTTCTTATATTTTTTGTGTGTTTTTTTCCCTAATTTGTGAATGTACCTTCTCTCTCACTCTAGATTTGGTAACTCTTGTCATTGCATCACCTTTACCTCTGCTAGAACCATCCTACTCTTCCATTACCGAGGATGGTGTTTTTCATTCACTTCTAAACCACCTACTTTTTCTTCTTTTTTTTTTTCCATTAAAAACTTGTGAGTTAAAACAAGAAACAAAAATGAAGCCATGGAACCTTTTGACTCCAATATAACCTGCTATGTATCACTTTTTTTCTCACTTTGGCTATGGCACTAAGATAGTATCAAATCCCAAGGTTAGGTAACTTTCATGTTTTTATTTTTTATTTTTTTCTTGCACCCTAAATCTACTTAATAAAGGATTGACGTTCATATTATTTTTAAAACAGTGTTTATATTTTTATTTTATACAAATATGAAAATGTCACATCGATAATTCTTTAGTGTTTTACTTGTCCTCTCTTATGATTGTATATCAATAAATTATATCAAATTAATATTTAAATAATTTCAAATTATAAGTATTCAGAAATTTTTTAATATTCACAACTATTGTATGTAAATAAATTTATCTACTTTCATACATCAAATTAAGAATGTGATTAATATACAAATAGAGTTGACAAGACAATATTATAAAGATTATTATTTTAAAATTATTATTAATTACTGTTTTAAATTGTATTATTAATTATTATTTTTAAACTACTTGAAACATGGTTAAAATTTATTACATATTTGGATAATTACAATTTAGTGTTTGATGAGTATATATCAACCTCTTTATTACTATTTAATTATTTATAATTTCTTGACGTAAGAATTTAAAGATATTAAGTTTTTTATGTTTTGTTTGATGTCTGAGTGATGAAGATGAATTTTTCTTTTAGAATTTATAATTTCATTAATCCATGCATTTTTTTAATCTTATGTTAGAGATTTTTAGTTTTTATTATTTTTTTAAAAATCAATCTTTTTTTTTAAATTTATAAACTTAGAATATTTTATTATTCAACTCACTGTTGGTCCATTAATCTATGCGAGTCGCATGCACACAAAGCAAAAACAAGTTCGTTTAAATGTGGATTATTATTAAAAGATAATTTAATTTATCATTTATAAATTTGTAAACATTATTTGTGTCTAGGGCAGGAAAAATTAAATTATTTTAATAATTGATTATATATCTAACCGATTGTTGTTATATAATTAAGAATTAATTTGGTTTACGTAAATATGTTGAAAAGGGATTTTAAAATAGTTAATTTCATTTAAATACAATAAAAAATAATAATTTTTATATAATAAATTACGAAAAAGGATTTGTATGAGGGTGAAAGAAAAAAAAAGGATTCTGAAAAAAAAGTTGTTGGAAGATAATAATTACCTTCAAAGTTTCAAATGCATGAAAACAACTTACTTTTATAAAAACTTTTTTTTACCAATTTCAGCTATTATCCTAAACATAACTTACTTCGCTAACAACTTTTCATTAAAAAAAGTTGAATGGAATTCCTAAATTAATTTATTCCAAACATAAAGGTTAAATTTTATTGGATCTCAGTGAAAAACATTTTTATACTGATAGTGCATACATATTTTTTCCTTTTATCTAATTTAATTCTATTATATTAAAAAATGAGTTATTTTTAATAGGTACAA
This sequence comes from Pachyrhizus erosus, assembly GCA_026544285.1. Lineage (NCBI taxonomy): Eukaryota > Viridiplantae > Streptophyta > Magnoliopsida > Fabales > Fabaceae > Pachyrhizus > Pachyrhizus erosus. The sequence goes on along the minus strand of JAMLFT010012181.1, from coordinate 5,162 downwards.
TTTAATTATTTATTTCAAGATCTCATGTGTATATTTTTAATAATTGACTCTGTAATTATTTCTTTAGTTAACATCTTATAATTATAATATAAATGTTATTACTTAAGTATAATTAAGCGCACACGCATATATTTTCTTGTTTAACTTTGCAATCATCATCTTTATTACTTACAAATTTAAATAATTAAATGTTTAATCTTTATTATTGTAATTAAAGCATGCTTTATGTATTAATTTTATATCTTTTTTATATCTTAATGAATGCATCATTTCTTCACAAGCATGGTTTTCTCTAATTATAGATATTTATATTTGGTTTTTTAAAAATCAAATTTTTTTTCTAATTATTCTTTCCAAATTTTCTTTAATTAGCATCACACTTAATTTGATAGTTATCACTCATTTTTTTAATTTACATATTATATTCAACTCCAGCACTATATACATCATATAAAAGTTATATTGAATATTTTCATCTCGTTATATTAATAATTGTTTTGATAGTTACATGTATAAACACATATAAATTAAATACATCGATAGATTCATGTTTGACGATGTATTTATTCCTCTCACTAAGTAGATACATCCACGATTGATATATTATCTATATTACGAATTAAAGAAACTACCACGCATAACATGCAGGAGAGGAAGAAAGTATTTACTGGGATGTTATCACAATGTGTGCACATATAAAATAAAAACATTAAAAAGATGAATATCATTTTCACAGAATTCTTATAATAAGTAAATTATACATATTTTCTAAAATTTTCATTGATTACATATAATATTTTTTTATTTGTAATCCTATAAAAAAAAATTAATTTTTTTCCACGTATAATATTAAACACCCTTTTGTCTCACTTGCACATTATGAATTTTTGCAAATTACATAGAATATTTCTACGTTATTTTTATTTTATTTTAATTTTAATATTAAATAATAAATTTAATTGATGTAATAACGATATTAATAACATATTGACTTATTATTTTATTAAAAAATTATATGAAATAATTATCTATATTTTTTTAGTTAATTATATTTTTAATAACTTATGAACTTTTCTATATCATCAATTATTTTAAATATATGAAAATTTTTAAATATAAATTAATAAAAAATAATAAAAAATTATCTTATCAAATACTTTAATAATATAATAAAATAATAGACTCATAATATTATTATTATCTAATTAGTTAACATTATTATTTGATAATACAAACTAAAAAAATAATAAAGTAACAATAAGATGTAATTTAAATAAAGGAAAAGAATGGTCAATATTATATGTGAAAAAAAAATAAGAAATTTTTTATAAAATTATAAAATAAAAAAATATCGAATGTAATAAGTAAAAAACTTGAAGAAAAAAATACTTATGATTTAGTCTATAAAAACATACATCAAGCATGTAAAATATTTTTTTTTTGGATGCTCTTAGAATTCTCAAATTTTATTAATTTACCCTGCCTCACTTCCCATATTGACCCTATTTCTGAGCAATAAATCATACAAATTAAGACAATAGATTATGACCATAAGCTTAAAGGATTACACAGTATTATTATCCATATATATGTCCTAAGGATTTCATTCACCAGCAATAACAATGGGTTGTGTACATTAGGACAACCATACAAGATTATGCATGGACCTACTGGGATCACATGCTTTCATAAAGGCTAGGAGACAAGCGAGGTTTGATGAGAACTTCAAGAGGAGTAACTTTGACATTGGTTATTTCTACCGCAGCAGTCATATCTATAGGTTCATTTGATATTTTTGAGACTTCAAAGCAGTGAAGAAAGTTTGCCAAAGTCAAATGAGATGTTCTGAGACCAAATGATATTCCAGGACATATTCTCCTACCACTTCCAAAAGGTATGAGCTCAAAATGTCTTCCCTTAACATCAGTATCTTTGTTGGTAGTGAGGAACCTTTCTGGCTTGAACTCCAAGGGGTCTGGCCAAATCCTAGGGTCTGTTTGGATCTTCCACAAGTTTGTGATTAGTCTTGTTCCTTTCTTCACATGGTACTCACCAAACTTGCAATCTTCTCTGAATTCACGAGGTCCAGAGAGAGGAGTAGGTGGATACAGCCTTAGTGACTCCTTAACAACAGCTTGAAGGTATACCAACTTGTTTATATCTGACTCGGTTACAAGTCTCTCTTTCCCAATATGGGTGTCAATTTCTTCCTTCACTTTTTCCATTGTGTGAGGATTGTTCAATAGCAAACACAGTGCCCATATATTAGTAGCAGAGCTAGTGTCTGTTCCTCCCAGAATCATTGCCTGCATGCAAATTGTTTAAAAATGCTTTATTCAATTTAGACATGGAAGGTAGAATATAGAGTACATATATGTTTAAAAATGTATAAATATAATAAATCATACATTCAAATTTTCTTAAAAAGTAAAGATCGAAAAAAGAAGAACAAATTAAAAAAAAAATAAAACACATTTTTATTAGAAACGGATTGTGAAATGCTGGATCTACATTAATCATAAAGTAGGAGAATTGTTTAAATATTGTAACTAAAGTTTCAAATTAAGATTGCAGTTAGCATTTGCTATCACCAAAATTATGAAAAATGGCCAAAAGGTATGACTGACTCAGGAAAAATTACAGTGAAGTCCTCTATGTCGTAATATTATGACTAGGAAGATTTTTTTTTTACTGCAGGAAGATTTTTTAGTAACACACAATCTCACTTATTTAGTGAAAATTACATGAAGGTAAATCTTATAATTGCCCATTTAATGGTTTATATTTTCAAACCAATAAGACCCACATTAATTTCAAACTATAAGAAAGTATACTGAAAAGATAACATTAAAGAGTGTGTTATATTACGAAATAAGAGTTTGAAACCTTTATTCTAATTGAAATTTTCTGGACACCTTATCATAAGCCGTTTAACTTAAAAAAAAATCATTTGCCGAAACATTGAACTGAGACAGCACAAAATAATTCCCATTGTTTTAAAAACTTGATCGTGAATCGGTCTACTTATCAGTCATAATAATTTTAAAATATCAGCTTATTTCAAAATCCATAAGAATTAAACAAATTGATCTAACACTAATGTTGAAAATCAGTATTTTTCAAAATAAAAAAATACATTTATACATATTACATAAATATAAATTATTTTATTAACTATTATTAATTTTTTAACTTATAAAACACACAATATAATCATTTTCATTAGTTTATACTTTATTATATTTTAGTTTTTAATTCATGTTTTTTCCATTTCAAATAGTAAATTTTTTAAAATTATGACATAATAATTAATAAATATTTAATTAATATAAATTTAAATAAAAATATCGTTAATTCTTCAACTATTCTTCTCATAAATTCTCTTATTATTCTTCATTAACAAAATATATTGTACTTATTTTATGATTGAGATCTTTTATCAAAATAAATATTATTTAATCTTATTAATTATATTTAAGAGTATTATTAAAAAATAAATTAAAAATTAAAAAAGTATTATTTTAAAATAAAATAAGTATTATTTAGTTATTTAAAACATTATATAATATTAAGAAATGTAAATTTAATTAACCAATAAACCATAAATCCCTATTTTCATTGGTTAAAGTACTCTGATTTCCGATCTTCAAAATGTCAATAATTTATAAAAAAACAAAAAGCATAATATGGAGAAAATGTAAGCCACAACGTAACGTACCATTGCCGTGGCTTTGATGATGGTATCAGCATCAAACCCATGAATGGAGGTTCCATCGATCATCGAAAGCATCACATCCATGAAGTCTCCACCTTTCTCACATCCCAAATCCCTCTTCCTCTTGTGTTCTTCCAACCATTCTCCAACCACAACATCCAACTCCTCGAAATTCTCCTTCATCGCCTTCTCATGTCCTCCAAAATCAAACCACCTCAGCCACGGAACCGCGTCTGCCACCGCAAACACTCCCAACAACCGCATGTACTCCCTCAGCGCCTTCAAGCACCGCTTCGCTTCTTCCTCATCAACCACCGCAGTTTCTCCAAAATACCTCTTCCCAGCCACCATCCTAAGCACCACGTTAAACGCCAACTCCTTTAGCCACTCCTTCATCTCCACCGCCAAAACCTCACTCTTTTCTCCCCTTCCACGTGTCCATTTATTGTAAAGCTCCCTGGCGGAGGTTCTCACCTCGGAGAGGCGCACGTGCGAGAGCATGTCGATGCGGTGGTCGGCGAGGAAGGCGGAGGCGACGTTCTTGCGCATGTCACGCCAGAAGGGGCCGTAGGGGGCGAAGCCGAGCATGGCGAGATTGTAGGTCATGTGCTCGCAGGCGACGAGGTGGGGCCGGTACGAGACGGCGATGTCATTTGTGGTGAAGCACTCTTTGGCGATCTCGTAGTTGCTGATGACGAGGGCTTTTGCGGCGCCAAGTTTGATGGTGAAGAGGGGGCCGTGGGTGTCAGCGATGGAGCCCAGGAGGTGGTGGGTGGATGGGGAGCGGGCCAGGACGGGGAGGTGGCCGAGGATGGGCCAGGCGCCGGGGATTGTGGGTGGTTCTTTGGGTTGTTTGGTTTTGGAGAGGTGGAAGAGGAAGAGCAAGAGAGGGATTAGAGAGAGGAGAGCAATTGTGAGAGGAGATAGAGGAGTTTGGAGTGAGTCCATTTTGCTCAGTGTTGGGAGGGGTGGGGTTTGGTGTTATAGGATGATATGTGGAGTATATATAATGTTAGATAACTCTCTAAAGCACAAAAGCTAGTATCATAGTTGTTGGTGGTAGTATTTTTTAATTAAAAATTTAAATTTTATCTTTGTAATATGTGTGATAAATAGTTTTGTTAAATGTTATTGTGTATTATTGAGATGAAACATTAACTTTGATTGAAGGGAAATATTAACAATACTCATTATACTGTATTGTTTAAGTTTTTATCTTTTTTTACTTGTTAAATGATATATATTATTGAGTGTTTTTAAGATATTAGTTAAAAATTAAAATGAAAAACCGTATTTTATTATAACGTTTAAAAATGTGTTTTTTTTATGATTTTTTAATTTTAATTTTTATTATTTATTATATAATACGTAACAGTGATATTCTCACTTTAGTGATCCTTAAAAAATTGATAAGTAATTTGTATAATTTTTTTATTAAATTATATTT
>JAMLFT010012180.1:0-10579 GCA_026544285.1 Pachyrhizus erosus | reverse complement strand
CTTCCGATCTTTTTAAATGACTTATTTTATTTTTTATATTAAGTTTTAGTTAATATATTTTTGAAAACAAATATTTTTAAATATGATTAATAAAATTGAATAATATTAATTAATTTATTAATCAACATAAAAATGAATTAATTTTACTTTTAATTTGGGAATATACCATACAGGAGTCTGGAGATTTGTAATACGTTTACACGCTAAACCCTAGACAGACAGCGAAAAATTTGTGTTATGTTTATTATTCAACGCCAATGTTCTGAATCATTATAGGGTGAAGTACCTAATAACATGGTAAATAAGTGAAGCATTAAAATTCATCGTTAGACATATTAATAAGAAAATTGAATGGATAAGATTAATAACTTGTTATCGATTAGTGTCTTTGTTGGACATTTTGCAATTTAGTCCTTAAATAAAAAGTAGCATTTGGATGCCTCTGCAAAATGTTTTAGAATGGGAATAGGGAATGGTGAAACCCTAGCTGGTTTCTTCCTTGCGTTCAAAGAAGTATTTTTATTTAAGGACGCGCTCAAAGCCTTCTTTGTGAATGCTTACATACATGATTTTGTCCATAATTTTTGGTAATTTTGTGAAAAACGTTTAATCAAACAGTTTGTGTGAGGGAAAAAAAAAAGGAGTATTTAACCCATTACAAAATTGATTTTGAATTTTTCGAACCTTGCTTGTACATTTTTTCAAGTTGTTAGAGTTTTGCGAAAATTGAATGTTACTATGTCTAATGTCTAATTTTAAACATTTTTTTTTGTTAGATTTGATTATTAATAGCTCACTTAGCACCAATGACGACATGATTCATGAATTTCCGAGGCCAATGCTTCGAGAAAGGTTGACCATTGGGTGCAATAGGTGTTGCTGATGTCAAGTATGTGGAATTTGGGGTTTCTCTGCAATAGGCTTCTAATATAACTTCTAACATTATATTGTTTCCTAGCAATATAACTACTTTTATGTCTACACTACAACGACTGAACCATCACTTTTAGTTGTTGGTGAACTGTAATTAATTAACTTAAGACTTGACTTTCTATTTTGTATTAAGGTATTGAAGAAAACTTGTTCAGCTAATGAGCTAAATATACTGATTAATGAAGCTGTGTACTTTTTGGTGCTTTAAGATGTTTGTTTTGTTTTCCTTTAATCTTGACATTTTAACATTTTCTTGCCACCTACCAAGTTTTGAGTCTTGTTGCGCAGGTATTCCAGTCAAAGCATCAACTTAATTTGGACATTTTGACTTGTAACATTTTTTTTATGTAATGCCTTTAATATTCTATTGATTTTCATTTAATGAAAGAAATTATGTTACTAATCACTTAAAATATTAAACTTATAAAATAATGTTGCAACACGTCATTAAATATTCTTTTTAATGCTACTAGTATCAAAGTCGTTAATATTCTCATGATTCCATAGTTTCTTCACAACAAAAATACACAAAAAAATTAAAGAAGTCGTCATCACATAAAACTTTTAGAAATTAAAATTTCTTCCACTTCCCTTTGAAGGGATCTGTTATGCATATAACTTTCCGAGAAAATATTGTCAAAATAATTTTTAGACTAATAAATCGGAAAATTACGATGCTATTTTTCTATAATTGAATAATTAAATTACAATCAAATTTTTATAGTAAAACTAATTAATTTTCATAAAAAAAAAAGTAAAAAAAAGGCTAAAATCCTCGGGTTAAATGTCACAATATTTAAGGTTATATATATATATATATACCACCGCATATTTAAAAGTCACTTTAAACTTACTTGAACGGAAACACTGGCACCGTATTTTTAGCCTAAAATAATCATGCATTTTATAATAAAATCTCATGTAATTTGTATATTTGAATACTTGTTTAAAGTTACATTACTCTCTTAGTAACCAAATACAAGGCATTTATTTGAAAATGGAATAGAAAAATTGTTGCAGGACTAATGGGAATACTCAGTGATGGAGTAATGGATAATTAATCCCAGGAGCAGTGAGGGTATTCTATGCATGCAACCACTCAATATTTTTTTCTTGGGGTAAGGAAAGTAGACCAATCTAGTGACTCGTGCTACCCGGACTTTTATTTTATTATTTTTAGACGAGTCTTGATATTTCTATAGGTTAAAATATTGTTTGTATATAAATAATTTTACTATTTTAAATTTTAATTTAAATGATTAACCTTTATATAACAAATTATATATTTTTTATTTTCAATATGAAGATATTTATTATTATAATTTGTTCCAATCAACATACATGATTTTATTATAATTTAATATATTTCAAATATATTTTTTAAAACTCTCGAATATTAGTTGTTTTTAAAAATTTTATATCAAAATTTTTCTTTAAATCTAAAATTTATTATATATGTGTGTATATGTATGTATTTAACTCATGTCCTATTTATTTATATTATCAAATTAATTTATTGTTAATTTTTTATATTAAAATATATTTTTCTATTAAATCTCAATTACTTAGTTGAATTATATATATACATATATATGTTTATTAATTTTAATTTTATTTAAGTTAAAAATATATAAAGTCTTAGTCTTGAAATTGTTAATATTATCTACTTGGACTAATTACATTTGAATTGAGTATAACTATTATAAATGATAAAAATTTCTTTTAAAATAATTAGATATCTAATATTCAAAATTGAGATGTATGCTTCATCTGGAACAACCCATAATTTTAGTATTAATAACACTGTACTAATAATTTTAGTAATGTAAAATTTAATTTAACAAAATGGCGAAGGCTGCCAAGGCTGACCAGTTATGATTACTTTGATTTGAATTTGGAACCTAAAAATACTCAAGTAGCAAATGGGTTGACTCGTGGAAATTTTGAATTAGGTATATAATAGGGAAAAGGACGGCAAAGCAGGCTGCTGAAATAATGCATGGTCCAGTTGTGGTGGACTAACCAGTAGTCATCACAACATTGCAAAACTCTTAAGAGTCTTTCTTTGCCTTAACCCAGAAGATTATTATTATGATAACACTATACTTGTAGTTTTGCAGCCACTGAAATTAGGACTTCCAACCTAGTCACCAATCCTCATCTTATGCCTTTGGATATTCCACTCCCAGGTTCATCTCTCTCTCTCTGTTTTTTTTTTTTTTTTTTTTCAATAAAAAGATTATTTTTTTCCAAACCAAAATGACCAACATCAGAAACTACAAGCCACGTTCCTTCCAGAATGAGTTGTGAGTAAGTGTGATCAAAATAACCAATTCAAATCCAAACTATCGTGGATATGGATCCGTATTTTGTCGAAACCAGATGGCCAACAATATGAGAAACTCCAACAGCTTCCTCAAATATCAATTCTAAGCTCTGTGATATGAGAGTACCGTTTACCGAATGGCTTCACTTTCCCTGTACAAAACTCGAAAGTCCCAAATGCCGTTGTTAATATTTATTATATTTATAGTTGTTTGAAAATAAGTGAGTTTTTCTTATCTAGTTTTAATTATTGTATTTATTAAATATCATATATAATTAAATTTTATGATATTATAAGTATAATGTATTTATTGAAATGCAAAAAAAATATATATTTATTGAATGTATGACTTTTTACATGAATTTATATAAATTAAAAACATGTTATTAATTAAAAATAATTATTATTAAATTGAATATATATATGACAAATATTTTTTTTATTATTGGAAAAAAGATGGACACTATCCACATTTCTTGAACACTTTTTGTATGGAAAGCGGTAAAGCAAATATTTTTGTTTTTGATTTTAACGAAGAAAGCAATTTTTGTTCATTTATAGGCTTTGTTCATAACATTTTTTTTTTTCCTTCTATCTCTCTATCGCATCATCCATCTTTTCCCACACTTCTCTTTCTTTTCTTATCTTTTTCCTTGTAAAAATAGATGAAAAAATTTGAAGTGGAAATGACATTACTCCCAGTGCTTGTGGGAAACCAAACAAAAAAAAAATACTTCAAACCCAGGCTGTTGCAAGAAAATTATGCAAATGATTTTCTGTTTCTGTCAAGTGTCAACAACAACATCCACATGCGTATAAACCTCTAGCTTAAACATGTTTGTGTACAATAACAAGTGTGATGTGTAAATTTCAGGAGCAAGATAGGGAGAAATTTGGCAAATTTTGCTAAGAGAAAGGGTAGCTTCGATGTATATGTCAAAGAGAGAAAGAGGAAATGAGGGATGAGACTTGAGAGTGTGATAAGTAAGCAACTGATATGAGTGCAAAGTGAAACTTTAAAATCCCAAATGTGCATTTGAATGACTTGTAAGGATGAACGTGAACAATGAAGAATCATTTGCGGGGTAATAATGTGATATTATCGTATTAGTATAGAAATGATCTTTTAGGAAGAAAATGGTGATTTACTCTTTTTAAAGTTCTGCACACTTTTTTTTTCCTCTTTTTAATTTCAGCTTGTTACCATGAATGTAGAAAGCAGATGGTGGACATGGCTTATTGTCATAGCAGGAGTTATTGTTGTACTTATACTCGTCTACTTTTGCAGCAGCATCTGGAGAAAATGCAAAATAGGAGGTATTTTTTATTAGGTGCTTGGGACGATTTTGTTGAAGATTTGTTATAAATGTTTTCTTTGTGTATGACAACTAGCTGACAGAAAAAAGAAGCAGAGGGAACTACTAATGGAAATTGGAATCAGTACTGTGTCTTCCACTGTATATCACAAAACAAAAAGGCACAGAAAATGTAGCAAGGCCAACAATCAAATGCACATATTTAGCTTTCCAGTGATTGCTGCTGCAACAGACAACTTTTCAGTTGCAAACAAGTTAGGACAGGGTGGCTTTGGACCCGTTTACAAGGTAAAGTATATCCAGGTGGATATAAATTGTGAAGATACAAGATATTGTGAAAGCTAATGAGTGTAGAATCTCAGGGGGAACTTCCTGATGGACAAGAAATAGCAATAAAGAGACTTTCTAGCAGATCGGGGCAAGGGTTGGTGGAGTTCAAAAATGAGGCCGAACTTATAGCAAAACTGCAGCATACTAATCTCGTTAGGCTTTTGGGGCTCTGCATACAAAATGAAAGAAAATATATTAATCTATGAGTACATGCCCAACAAAAGTTTAGACTTTCATCTCTTTGGTACGTGATCTTCTTGTGCAAGATAATCTTGTATCTCTTTATTTTATTACTTGGTTGGGTTTATGTTTTGTTTGCTCTGTGGCTTGATAAGTCATGCATACTCTGAGACAGCTTCTCACAGAAGGGAAACAATAGCTTGGGAGAAAAGATTCAACATCATTGAAGGTATAGCTCATGGGTTGATCTATCTCCACCATTTTTCAAGATTAAAAGTGATTCACCGGGATTTGAAGGCTAGCAACATATTACTTGATTATGAAATGAACCCAAAAATTAGTGATTTTGGCATGGCAGTAATATTAGATTCAGAAGTTGTAGAAGTGAAGACAAAAAGAATTGTTGGAACATAGTAAGTATAAATTTCATCACAATTTTTTTCCCCTTCATTTATTTCTACAATGAAAATATTTCTTTGTTGATTATTTCAGTGGTTATATGTCCCCGGAGTACATAATAAAAGGCATTATCTCAACGAAGTCTGATGTGTTTAGCTATGGAGTCCTGGTGCTTGAGATAGTAAGTGGGAAGAAAAACAATTGTCGCTATCAATCAGATTACCCCCTCAACCTTGTTGGATTTGTAAGTAACTAAATCGAGGTTTGTCTGTGACATCATAGTTTTAGTAGGCCGTCCCTTTTACTTCTACCAACATTGTTTCATTGATGCTCAACAAAGATAAGACGAGCACGCATGTTTATTGCAGGCATGGCAACTCTGGAATGAAGGTAAAGGTGTTGAGCTAATAGATTCATCAATGCTTGAGTCATGCCGGACAACTGAAGTATTGCGATGCCTGCAGGTTGGCCTGTTATGTGTACAGGCCAATGCAGCAGATAGACCAAGCATGTTAGAAGTTTATTCTATGCTTGCAAATGAAACCCTCTTCCTCCCTGTCCCTAAACAGCCTGCATATTTTATTGATGCACGTGCAAATGAAAATAATGCATTAGTAGGAAAAGAAAAACCTTATTCCACAAATGAAGTAACAATTTCAACGATGGATGCCAGATAATAGTACTTTTCAAGCATCCTTATGTTAATTGAATGCAACACAAAACACGAGCTTTCTGTGTATGATTAATGATTCCCAATTTCATAAAGTTGTTAGTTCACTGGATCATTTATTTTCTATTAATGAAATATGGACAACAAACAATGAAACTACTTATCTTATTGTATGAGATTGATTTAGTTAGTCTTGCTCTCATCGCTGTCCTTGTTTTGTTCATCATGTCTTCCTTTTCCATTGTATAAAAGGGAAATTCCCAGTTGGGAAAGACACTAATGGCCTCAGAGTCCATATGGTACTTGGAGTTGCAATTTGAGGCTATCTTTTTTATGGAGACCGCGCAAGCTAAGAATAAGCCAAATATTAGTGAGTCAAATATTATTGTTCGGCAATGAATGCAATATATAAGCAGACAGAAAAAAAGAAAAAAAATAACGGCAATTGTAAGTTGCGTTGCACGTGCTAGTTCATATGAGAAAATGCATCCGAGTCACTTAGTGGCTCCTTGAAAAGATGCTTACTAATTCTGCAACATAGCAATGTTTTTTTTAGGTTTCATATCTGGGAGGCAATCCTGTTTGAAGGATGGTCAGATTATTGAATATGAGCTTTTACCACCAATGTTTAACACAGTTGATAGTTGACTGGATAATTTAAACATGTTGATAGGAGTTATATATATGAAAAAATAACTTTGTTGAAAGACAATTTACTTGGATAATCTCTTTGTCTTAGAAGAATAGTCTCATGACTTCTTGTGACTATAGAGATACCTTGCTCTTACAAAAAAAAAAAAATATATATATATATATACATAAGCACCACTCATAATGAAAATTGAAATCTTAATTTATGTGAGAGATAAAAATTCAAATCTTAGTTTATTATACTGTGAGAGACTAACTCCTTATGGTATATTTAAACCTGCTGGATACAACACAGATGTGCTGATAGTGCAGAAGGGAGTAAAGGAAAGTACAGAAAAGTAATGTGATGACAGAAGAATGTTTATAGAGTGAGAGGCTATGAACATATTATTTAAGGATCATTTCTCTACCATATTCTGCTACAAAAAGCACCCCAATACCTTCATCAAGTCAACACTAGTCCACATTCAGATCAACACAAGTATCTGTAGCTTCTGCGTATCTGCACCGTTTTGTCGTGATTTATTTTTATTATTATTCGAAGGTACATCTAAACGCAATATCAAACATGCGGTAAACCTATGCATTAAATGTGAAAATGACTCAACTTTGAAACTAAGGCAACCTACATTCAAATGCTCTATGAATTAGAACATGTTTGAATTGTTGGAAATTGGATTAGATGATTGGAGATTGAAACTGAATTTTTATTAAAATTGAATTGAATACGTTACAAGCAAAGCTATTTATAACCGCCAAAAATGAAAACAAATGAACTAATACATTCTTATAACAGAATTACCTAACTTTAAGAAAGCTAGAGTTACCAAACTAACTAACTCTTTACTTAGCTTAATCCAACACTCTTCCTTAAGCTAAATTCTCCAACACTTCTAACTCCTAAACACTCTCTTAATTCTTCAAATCTTTCTAATCTAAGTGGCTTGTTAAATATATCAGCCACTTCATCCTTTAGTGTTTCAATGCTTCACTTTCAATTTTCCTTTCCCAACTTATTCCCTTAAGAAATGGAACTTGGTATCTATGTGTTTACTTCTCCCATGTCAAATTGGATTCTTTGCAAGGTTGATGGTCGATTAGTTGTCCACAAAAACTGCACAGGCTTCACAGGATCTAGCTTCAATTCATCAAGCAATGCTTCAAGCCAAATAGACAAGCTGCCTTTGTTGTAGCTATATACTCAACTTCACAAGATGAGAGTGCAACCACGATTTGCTTCTTAGCATGAAATTGGTGGTGCCTTCAGGTATTTGAAGAAGTAACAATAGGTGTTCTTCCTTCCCACCTTATCACCACACCAATCTGATCACTCTAACCCTCCAAGCAACTTTCTGTCTCATTCAAACCAAATGGAAGCAGTAAGCCATACCCTGTTGTCTTCTTAAGATACCTCAATATATGTTTTGTTGCTGCCATATGAGAGGCCCTCAGATTGCACATAAACCTGCTGACCAGTCTAACTGCATAACTTATGTCAGGTCTGCTATTGCAAATGAACCTCAAGCATCCAATTATCTATTTGAACAATGTACCATCCACTGCATTCTCCACCAAAGCTTCTATAAGCTTCATATTTCCAATAACAGGCACTGTGGCTCCATTACATTAATCCATACTGAACCTCTTAAGCACTTCACTAGTGTATTTCTTCTGATGCAGAATGATGTCTTGATCTGTGTACACAAATTCCATTCCCAAGAAATAGCTAAGCATCCCTAAGTCTATCATTTCGAAGGTGACATTCAATCTGTTTTTGAATTGCTCAATCTCTGCATTAAGTTTTCTATAATTAGCAAATCACCCACATACAGACATACACAGATTAGGCTTTGATGTTGTGATTCCTTCACATACACCCCATACTCCATTGAACATTTGATGAAGCCTAACTCAATCATAAATGAGTCTATTAGCTTATTCCAAACTCTAGGAGCTTGTTTGAGCCTATAAAGTGCTTTCTTGAGCTTGAACACCTTATGCCTGACATCCTTTGCTTCAAAACCTGGTGGCTGAGTCATATAGACCTCCTCTTCTAGAATGTCATTCAAAAGTGTAGATTTGACATCCAATTTGAAAATTGTCCAATTCCTAGAGCTAGCTACAAAAATCACCAATCTGGTGGTTTCTAATCTGGCCACTAGTGCATAGACTTCAATGTATCTACTCTATGTTTCTGCAGGAAACCCTTAGCTACTAGCCTAGCCTTGTGCTTGGCTATGCTACCATCAAACTTGAGTTTTAGCTTGAAAACCCATTTAACATCAATTGGTCTCTTGCCCTTTGGTAGTTCCACTAGTTCCTAGGTTCTGTTTCTTTCCAATGACTCCAATTCTTCAATCATTGCACTCTTCCATTCCCTGACATCAATTGCCTCCTTCCAAGTGATTGGTTCAATGTCTGTCATAAATGCTAAGTGAACCAACTCCCCTTCATCAGTGATCAGATTGTCATTATAGACTTCATGACTAGATAGTCTAAAAGAGGGAAACCTTTGTCTTTGTGATCTTCTAGGTTTTGACTCAACTGGTTGATTTGTTTCAATATGCCCTTCATCTTGCTTTTGCCTACTATCCTCCAAAATACAAGGAATATGTTTCCTTGGCTTGTTCCAATCCCAAGATGCAGTCTCATCTACAACAACATCCCTCCTGATGATGACTTGTTGGTTTGCTGGATTAAGCAACCTGTATGCACCAGTTGGATGATATCTAATTAGGATTAGAGCCTCACTCTTATCATCCAATTTCTTTCTCTTCTCATCTAGAATGTGCCTATAACACAAAGAGCCAAATACCCTTAAATGACTAACAATTGGCTTAATTCCAGCCCAAACTATTTCTGGTGTGCCTCCAACCTCCTTGTAGGACACCTATTTAGAATATAGGTTGCACTAATCACAACCTCTCTCCAACAACTATGAGGCAACCCCTTTCCTTTGAGCATGCACCTTGCCATATCAAGCAAAGTTTTGTTTCTTCTCTTAGCAAGACCATTATGTTGTGGGTTGTATGTTCAATTTCCTTTGAAGCACAAAATTCACCTAGCTCTTTGGAATTGAATTCTCCACCTCCATCAGTTTTGAAAACCTTCAAAGCATGGCCTGGTTGCCTTTCAACTTTAGCATAAAACTTCACAAAGGTAAAGTCAGATCTTCCTTGTGAACTCATCCACAAAGGTAAGAAAGTACCTATTGCCTCCAAGTGAACAACTGTCTATTGGGCCACATACATCTGAATGTACAACTTCCAATGGCTTCTTTGCTCTTTGTGGTCCAAAGATCTTGAAGATCTTCTTTGGTTACTTTCAAAGTAGGCAGCCTTCATAAGTCTTATGAGGTAGGCCAATTGGCGGCAGTCTAGTGACCATTTATTTACTGCTCAACTGATTCAAGCTTTTGAAATTTAATTGGTCAAACCTATAGTGCCACAACCAACTTGTTTCCTCCTTACCACCAATTGACGATAAGCATTGCACAATTGATGTATTAAGGTTAGTCTTAAAAGTCCTATTTTTGGACAAAGGTGCCTTAAGATCTAACCTTGATAATTGATCATAGATCTTAATGGAGTTCTGCTCCATTGACATTCTAAATCTCTTTTTCAGTAATTGTCCTAAGCTGAGGAGGTTATTCTTCATTGATGGCACATATAGAACATCATTCATATAGCCAGCCTTACTGTAACATCCCAAATCCATATATAATATTATTTTCAAAGTTTACTTTTATCTTAGTATGTGGGTGAATGTTTAAAG
>JAMLFT010012179.1:0-10579 GCA_026544285.1 Pachyrhizus erosus | reverse complement strand
ATTTATAATAATTAAGTATATAAATTAGATTTTGAATTCTTAATGAGCATTTTAAATTTTTATACAAAGTTATTTTTAATTATTGATCATTTTTTAATAGTATATTAAAATTTAATTTAAAAATAGAGATAAAAGAAAGATATTTTAAAATGGTAATATTGAGAAATATATAATTAAGAAAATAAGAATAATTATACTAAGAATAGATTTGTGAAGATAATACTTATATTATGAATTGATTTTTTATTACTATATTTCAAATTATAAAGACAATTATACATATATACAATATTTTAAAATATTAAAAAATTAGTAGAGGTGATTATACTCCACGTTATTATATACATATAAATTTACGTGACATGATATGATAAAAAATCATAGGTATTGATGAAATTTATGATATGTGAAGGTATTCGTGTGTCATAAGAATCAAAGGGCTGATCATTTCAAATCATAAGGGCATAACATTGGACACACCTAATACTTACTCCTCTTGTAACTAAGTTTCAATGCCATGAACAGGGAATTTTCATTCCAAGTTCCTGGTAACAAAAGGATGCATTGAGTGTTCCCAACAAACATTTTGCTAGCATAATTAGTGCGAAAAAACAAGAGAGAGATTATATTCTTAGCTGATCCTTCAAGAGAGAAGAGAAATGAAACTAATCAATTTCCGCTAACAAATTATTTATTTAGTATATAAACCACAGTGGCAAGGCAACTTGATGACTATAAACTAATGAAACATATAAGCAAAAAAAAAAAAAAAAAAACATTGTGCATAGTGCGAACTACAGAGAAGAAAAAAGTGTTTCGCCATCAAAATTCTAATTAGGGCATAAACAGCACATGTATTTTACAAGGGATGAGAAGGGAAAAAAATTATCATCACCTTTCACACTCCTGAAAATTCTTGCATTTGGTGCAAAACCATCGCTTCCCAGACGCTATCACTTCATGGCAGTGCATGCAAACATAATGAAATTGAGCTATGATAAAATCTTCCTTGAAAGGTAATATGGTTTGTCCCAGCTTGTTTAGGGTGGTAAAAAGGAAAGGAGGAAAGATCAGATAATAGCTAATAAATATGAAGGATCAATATAAGTAACTTAAACTCGTGTGTAAATCTCTATAAGAATATTGCAACATTTCATTGAAATATGTAAAAAAGAATATATTCCACGGAATGAGATTTATTCATGTAAATACACTATCATAAGGAAAAGACAAAGTCCATGTACTGCAGGTAAATAACATATCAGTCTGGAATTACTAATAAAAATTGTGTCATAAAAGAAAAGTTGACAGATTCAAATCTATAGGGGTATTAGGAGAATAATAATGGTATGGGTAATTAAAATGGCATATTTGCAGTACTAAAGGTGGGTATATTTGTTTTAGTAGCTAAGTAAAAACTTATAGTCTGACATTGCAATCCATCTATGGTTATGATATTCGTGAAGGACAACTTGCAGCTCTATGAATCTAAAAATGTTAAAAATTTAATCCGCCTCATTACTTTACTGAGTTCCTTTCATTATTAGATCTTGAACTTGTATGTCTCTGTATCTCTATAGTCCAAAAAATTGACGGTCCAAGGACCAAATTATACCTTAAGCTGGTCCTGGGGATCATGCTAATCCAAATTATAATAAAAGCTGCATGTAATCTTAAATATTTCACGTCTTAATTATAATTATTTAATAACCAGTTCAAAATCAGGAAGATTGACAAACAAGTTAAACTACCTAAGACGATTCAACTATGAAGAGCCAATATAACAAATGGATGAAGGTGAGAGACAAGATAGACATACTTTATACATCACTAGAATGTCTTTAGCAGCTCCTTTAGAAGGATTTACATATCCCATGGACTTTAAACATCTTTTCGATACTACTTTCTCAAAGATCATTTTATAATCGCCTCCAGTCTCTTGTTCAATGTGCCTGGCTTTATCCATAGCAGCACCAGACCAGAAGTCCCCATCAAAGTAAGGCAAACGAGCAGCTGTTACTTTGGAGTCATAATTTCCAGTAGTAACAAAGAAATGATCATGTATGTTCGTTAAACCAACAACGATATTTTCTTCAGCAGCCTTTCTTAGCATTGAATGGTACCTGCATAAATTAAACAAACAATGTATATATATAAATACTCAGTAATTACATGGCAGTGCTAATCTTCCAATGCAAGGATGACAAAAAAAAAGGAAGCAATATACTCTATAACTTGACAGTTGCACAGTAGTACAGTACCCACGCAATGGTGGGATATGGCTTATGAAATGTATGCAGAAGCACAAGAAAACTCAACATACAAACGTAGGGAGAAAGAAAGACAGACCAGTGCCGTAGTTTATCTTTCTTCGGAGTTTTTTGAGTGTCAGGATGACAATATAGTATATAATCTTCCCCCTTTATAGGTGGACAGGCCCATATATAGCAAGTTGTGAAACCTCGTTTCTTGCAAAAATCAAGATATCCAATCTGAGGATAGAAAAAGAAAAATATAAATAGAAGATATGGAAGGGTTTAAGTGCTTACTGTGCATATTAATTGATATATTAATTAATCGATATAATAGAAGATATGGAAACGCGATCTTACAAAAACAGAAAGCAAGTAATTAGCAACAGAAATTATAAGTAGCATACCAATATCTCATGGTAAACGATGGTACGAAGAGCTTCTCCACTCTTAGTCTGTCTTTCAGGCCTAAAATACTTGACAGAATCGAGATATGAAACATACACACAACGCTGATTTGGATAGCCACATTCCGAGCCAAATTCCTGAACATACATTGAGAAAAGGCATACATCCACTCCTTCAATCTTCTGAAACAGAAGAATAACCTGAAACAGAAGGAACTGCTGTCACTTCTGAATAATACACTATGCCAGAGATTTCACGGGAGAGATTTACTGCTCAAGTAATTAAAAAAATATCTATTCATAAACCTCTGGACTTACTTTTGATGTATAAGAAAATTCGGCAGGGTAATTCTCCTCCCCAAAGATGTCCAGGAACTGTTTCTTCACTTCCAATTGTTTGTCAACAGATAACACTACTCTAACAGAAAGAGTTTCTTCTTCTAAAACCTAGCAATTTGGAGTCACAAAAGGCAAATCAGATAATCTGAACTTTTTAAATTAATATCTAAAAAATTTAAAAGGAAATAGAAAAAAGCAATTGATAAAGATCAATAATAATAATAATATCAATATTATGAGAAGAATAATATCTTATGTGTACAAATTCCTAAACTGCAGCCTTTTATGTGGGTGAAGCATAGCTATTTTAACAGAAACTTGTTTCTCAGTACCAGAGCACTTTAATGATACTGATAGATTACTAATTTAGGTCTCTTTCCAATTTACTTGCTTCCATAAGGATATGAAAATGTTTGTAGATAAGAATTTTTTGCACATACGCATGCTCATGTTCAAACATAGGTATTCAACATCTTTAATTGAACAATCTTACCTCATCAAGATTCTTATTCCCTTCAACTTTTGCCCAATCTTCATTCTCTTGCTTGAGACGCTTAAAAAGTCTCCTCTCTATGTGGTCGCTAAGCATGGTTCTTGGCAAGTCCTTAGCACCAAACATAGCAGTCTTTGGTAAGGGTACATGCATTCCATTTCCAAATTCCTTTAAGCGGCATATAGGACATGTATACTCAGCATTGTAGTCCAAATCTCTTTTATCGTTATAGAGTGCACATATTTGATGATGCCAACTTTTGCATTTATTACACTCAACCCACTAGAAGAAACATGAGTAATAAAAGTGAGTTTAAAGTTCTCTATATACAGTTGAATTATAGTACAGAGAGATTAAACTTACTGCTTCTTCAAATTCTCTATTATTTGTCTTTTTATCAAGATCTGACTTGGAAACGGATGTTCCATTGAAGGTGATGTTCCCACCTCGAGAAGTCCTAAAGCAAACAGTGCAAAAGCAATGTTGTGTATCATCTTCTTCTCTTCTATAGTAATAGTATGCGTTTCGCTTGATGCGGATGCCGCAACAAAAGCAATAAATTGGCACAGGGGCAAAAGAAAGTGTTCCCATTCCACATAATTGGCATTTGGAAACATCAATTCCTGATTCTTCAACCATTGTACTCTGTTAAAAGAAGCATTAGCTTGTATATGCTTAGAAAAACTCAAAAGGAAACATAAAATATATAGAAATTCACATGTTCAAGGAAAACTCATCAGCTTTTTTATAGTGCAGTGGCAATCAAGTAGGCATGTTTTAGAAATAGCATGACATTGTAAGAGTGTTATGTAACTTAAATTATTAAAGGGAAGATAAGAATTCACAAAAATAGCGAAGAAAAGAAAGTTTAATAGAAAATTTGAAAAAATAAATAATGCAATAAAGAATTCTATGCTAAAGATACACTGAGTAATGAAACAGCTCGAGGTAATGGAGAACAGTGGAAGATGGTGTACTGACCTGATTAAATTGCTTTCTCAGACTTGTAATGTGTTCCTTTATTTGATTACTCGTGAAAAAATCAGTTAAGGAAACGGTATTAGGATTTGGGGACTTCCTTTCCTTCTCTTGATCAGCTTTTGGCTCAACGACTTTCTTTGTAGTATTTATCCCATCCTGGTTGAACCCGGTTCTACCTTGTATATCCTCTATAACTGCAGTATTAACTGTTGGTATTGGGGACTTCCATTCTTTCTCTTGATCAGCCTTTGGTTCAATGACCATCTTTGTAGCATTTATCCCATCCTGATAGAACCCGGTTCTGCCTTGCATGCCCTCTATATCTGCTGCAGTATTAACTATTGGATTTGGGGACTTCCTTTCTTTCTTTTGATCAGCTTTTGGCTGAATGACTTTCTTCGTGGCATTCATCCCACTCTGGTTGAACCCGGTTTTACCTTGTATGTCCTCTATATCTGCAACTGATGGATTTGGGGGCTTCCTTTCCTTCTCTTGATCAGCTTTTGGCTGAATATCTTTCTCTGCAGCATTTATCCCATCCTTGTTGAACCCTGTTCTGGCTTGTATGTCCTCTATATCTCTAGTATTATTAACTGTTAGATTTTGGGACTTCCTTTCCTTCTCTTGATCAGCTTTTGGCTCAATGACTTTCTTTGTAGCATTCATCCCATCCTGGTTGAACATGGTTCTGCCTTGTATGTCCTCTACATCTGCAGGAGTGGATTTTTTGCAGATAGTGTGCATGCTGGAATTTAACGAAAGGATAGCTTCCTCTGTGATGTTGCTTGGTTTCTCATCATGGCTTTTGGAGCCTGGCTCCTCTGATATATGATCAGATTTGCACTCTGTAGCTTCAGAATATTTAGAAGAAAGAGAAGAATTTGGCTGTTGCTGAAATTCTGAAAGAGCTTTAGAAGAACGAGGTTGAGCCATTTTGTGAGTCAACGGATCCAAACTTGCATTACTGATTAAAGTGGCACCAAAAGCAGACTCCGTTTTTCTTCTTTTGGCATGTGGCACCGCGGCTTCAGAATTACCCGAAGGAGCATCATTTTTTCTTACAACAGGACCCATAATTACGCTTTTTGGAAATTCCAAATGACGCTCAAGAATATCAGTGCCATGCAATTTCCAGGAGTTACATGTATGACAACCATCATCTTTGCAGTCATCAAAATGCAG
The DNA here is from genome assembly GCA_026544285.1 of Pachyrhizus erosus. NCBI lineage: Eukaryota > Viridiplantae > Streptophyta > Magnoliopsida > Fabales > Fabaceae > Pachyrhizus > Pachyrhizus erosus. Next base: position 4,925 of record JAMLFT010012179.1, on the reverse strand, counting down.
TAACAGCTTGTTATACCATTCACATGTGCATGTCCCTTTACAACAAACTGCTGAATGCAGATATTTAATCACATTATCCCGTGAAACAATGTTTAAATTCTTGTAATATAAATATTCAAGCAGGATCCTCCGATCAAGTGAAACTTTGGAACTACTGCATGAATTCATTTTAGTAGTAGATCCATTTAAACCAAAAGGACCTGTTGAGCTCTCTGAAGTGAACTGTTGATCCCCATTGAAACTTCTTGGGAAACGCTGCGGCTGTTTCAATGTTTTCTGCCCCAGCATCTGACGGCAATGTTCATGATTGACAGCCTGTGCCTGCTTAAGATGTGTGTGATTCTGTTGTTGCCTTACATTTCCAAGGCTGCTCGAGCCAGGAAAAAGGTTGGAAACTTTTGCTAAATCCCTTGAAACACGATGAGGGGTCAGCAAATTTGATTCAGACTGGATGGGTTTTCCCGTTGTGGTGATTAAAGCCATTGGATCATTTTTCAGCTTAGTTGTAGAGCCATCTCCATACTTCATTAGAATCATCTCCCCTGCCAAAGCCATCAAACAAATCGTAAACAATACATTATATATAATAAAAATAGTATTAGCAAAAGAATAAAAGGAAAACCACAACAAAAACATGGTTGCGAAAACAAAATAAGGAGTGCATATGTATGCATTGAAACTTAAGAAACCACGTGACTCAAACATACAATTATCTGTCTGCCGCTGAGGAAAATAGGAACTAACTGACTTGGAGATAGCTTCCAGATTGGTTCTCCCACCAGAAACAATAGAAGAATGATATAGGTCTCCTTTAGGGAAGCCATATTTATTATCTACACTCTGAAAAGCAGGTTCCGGTACACTAGAAGAATGATATAGGTCTTCTGTACAATGATAAGTAGCATTAGTGATAGAGCCAGCCACTTTCTGAAAGGCAGGTTCCGGAAGACTTCCACTGGCCCTAGGATGCAATAACCCAGAAGAGGGCACCAACTTAGATGTGCAACTGATGGATCTATCTACTTGTCGACTGCAATTCGTCCCATGCAACTTCTTGAGCTGTGTATCCAATCGCTGCACTAATGTCTCCCGGTTCATATACTCCTCCTGCCAAATATGTAGAAATCATCAATAAATACCAGAATGCTTAAGAAGATTTGGACCCAATTTGCATTTGATCCTCTCATTGCCTTGTTAACAAATGAAAATCTCACACGCTAGGACACAGTTCCAAAAACAAACCTGTGAAGAAGCTTCAATAAATAGCTGGCTTTCCAAATATTTTGCTATAACAAATATCCGTTCTTTCGCTAAATGAAGTCGGGAACTGGCAATTGTAAAACTAAAGTAAAATTTAGTTAGTCTCAACTCAATGACAATCTTATGATCAAGTAAATGCCACCACTAATAATGTCAGCATCTTTTATCTTATAGGGATAAAAGTTATATAAGTTAAGGTTAATGTGAAAACTTAAATCACTTACATTTCATTTCTAATCAAATCACGGTAGTGGCTAATTCCAGGATCCTTACGCCAGTCTGAGCAGAACCTTGCTTGATTCCTTATATAATGTTGATGGCTTAAATCAAAACCTCCCTGCAGTGGAAGGTTTGGGACAAATGGTGAAGAAGTTCCTGCTATTTGTTTGCAGGTATTCTCGAGGTAAGGACCTTTGGAATGCATCTTCATGCTTTGTCAGAAACTATTTTTTTCTGCAGACACTATAAGCCACTAGAAATTATTATTGAGTTTTAAAAATGCAATCAATGTTTTTGATATGATATCTTAACTTGGAAGACAGAAAACAAGATTATCAGATATTTAAACAAACTCATGATCAAGTTTACACATATACAAACACCAACGTGAATGGCAATTAAAATAGTCTAAAAATCATAATTTAACAAAGACATCCATCAAACAGCATGACAACCAAACAGACACAAAATTGGATTATCCAATGCCAAAAATTTTAGAAAGAAAAACTCATGATTCAACACATAGTAAAATCTAAGATGACTACCTAACTATATGGCACCATTCAAGAATCCAGCATTGGAAATCATTATATAATTTTGAATCACCCTCAAGGAACATACAAATCATTATTATCATTTAAAGAAGAAAATTCTTTGCAGTTCCAAACTTCTCATATATATGGTAAGTAGTAGTCCCATACAGGCAGAAAGGAAAGAAGGCGCTGTCCACATCTTTTGTTCTACATTAAAAGAATTTTTTTTAATCAACTGCTTCCATTTTAGATTTTGGTTGCATTGTCATGAAATGTAGAAGCAGCTTAAATCTATTATAAACTCAAAAGGATGAAGCTTGTTACCAAGATTCCAGCAAGTATGAGTCATGCAGTAGAATCTAAGAAGCATGGATATAATGATTGGGTAACATCTATTGGACATGTGAACTGGGGTTTAACGATAGAAATTTATATATTCATGCTGGACAAAGTTCAAACATTTGTATTGATGAACCAGTCATTCAAGTATCAAGTATGAATGATAGAACAAACCCTGATGATACTGTTCCATATCTGTAAATGATATATAAAAACGGCTAAACATCAATCAAACAAGGCTATCTACACCAAGCCAGAGTTTTAACAATAATTCACACAATCAATTAAAATGACAGTTGGATTTCATATAGCTACGCTATTACAAGTCAATATAATCACAGCACCCGCTTCTCTTTCAATAAAATACTGTTTATTTTTCAAGGTTCAAATACTCATTTTTACTTTTAAAGGCCCCTTTCTTGCTTTCCCGCACCGTGGGTTCAAAGTACATTATTTATTCCCTACCCATTTGTCTCTTTGTTTACTTTTTCACATTATATGATTCAGAGTGGGATAAGAGAAACAAAAATTCCCTTAAGTTTGAAACATATATTTTCACTCTATCCAGCTATAAAGTGACACCAGCGTTTCCTTTTTTTTCTATGAACTATGAAAATAGTCACGGGATCTCTACATGGGGTTTTACCTGATAAGCATTTATTCAACTTTAAAAAAAAGTTGCAGTAAATTCCCCCCTTCCTTTCCCCACTTTTCAAATAATACCTTCACCAACCTGTCTACAGTCTTACACTAAGAATTACCAAGTTCTATGTGTATTTTACTTTAACTTAAAAAAAAAATTGTACTTGTAATTTAGCACATCATCAAAGAAATTTAATTTTACCCTAAAACCCTTTACAAACTATAAATAATTCACTCACCAGTTCATCCTAGTCCCAACTCAACGTGCACAATGTCACAAGTTGATAATAGAAGAGCCCTTACTCAAATTTCACCACGAAAAAACACTCCAGCTTAAACCTCCGCTATCCAATGTCACACGTTGCATAAAAAATTAATAAAAAAAAAATCCCTTCAACAACACGTGATATTTAAAACGCAATAAACTACCACCTCCACCAATGTCCAATTAATAACAATCAATTGCAGAACCATAAAGTAACCCATCCAATTCCGGAGTACTAATTAAATTAATTAACAACTTCCTCCTTCTCTTTCCCCCGTCCTTTTCCCCCAATTAAAAAATAAAAAAACCTAGATCCTGTGAGCAACAAAGATTCACATTCCAACCACAACATTCACTCACTCAACCCACAAAAATCAATAGCTTAATTAACCACAAGCCTCAAAAGATTTTCCTTATCCAAAAAAAAAAAACCTCAAAGATTTCATTTAAAAGCAAGACGTTAAATCAACCGAATAAGCATAAATTAATTTCAAAATTCAACTTGTTTTCATTCAATTAAATCCGAAACCGAAACAAATACATGAATAATCCCGCCGCCGAAACCAGTTGAACACAAATTAGGGTTTCGACAAAAAAAAAAAAAAAAAACCCAAAAATTGCAGTACAAGAAAGAATAATTAAAAAATAAATAAATAAATAAGCATTTAAAAATGAAAAAAAAAATAATAACAATAAACCCTAAGAAGAGTAACAGAGAGAGAGAGAGAGAGAAAACAAAACCTGAGAGTCAGTGAAGGTCACTTTTTGCGACTTTTTCTGTGTTTGTTGTCTCTGTCAGTCACTGTCTCGGGTTACGGAACAAAAGGGTGTTTTTTGCGTTGTGGGCGAGTGGTGGGGTAATGTGTCTCCTAATAAAGACGCAAAGCTATGGTGTGAGTGTGAATGAGAGAGTGATACCTTTCAAGTTATTTTTTTTTAGTTTTAACTTCAATTATTGGTCAAGGCTATTTATAGCACCAGCAAGATAAAAGAATATAACTTACACTTTCTTTCCTCTTTTGGGCCTCAAATTCCATTTGGAGGGAACCAATAGCCCGGCACAATTTTTATTTTTGATTTTTCCATTTTCAATTTTCACTTGTTTTTATGTTAGGAAAGATAATTTGATCAAATTTTTGTTTTATCATATAGTGTGTGGATTAATTTCACTGTTGTGGGTTTGTTTCACTTTAATCAATAGGCTTAAATTCAGGTTATGGGTATATGGGTATATGGTTATATTAAACAATCATAAGAAGAACCTTATTGTTTATAAGATTTTTTTTTTAAAATATTGTTTGGCGTTTTTTATAAAATTATTTTAAATTTTTTTCTTGTATTAATTGCTTTTTTTATTAAAATATTTTTATTTATTATTATAAATTAATTAAATAAATTCACTCCTTTTCCTATAGAGATTAATTAATTAGATAAAAAGTAATTAAGTAAAAAAAGTGAGATGATGAATTTCAATAAATATAAAGATAATTTAAAAAAAATATATAAATTATTAATAAAATGAATAATTAAATTTCTTAATTTAGGAACTAGTGTAGCAATAATCTTATTTGACTTGAATAGGATCTAGTGAAGAATATGTATATAGAAATATTGCATTTAAGTTAAAAAAAAATTTAGTTAGTATAAAAAATTTAATATTTTTATTT
>JAMLFT010012178.1:0-10580 GCA_026544285.1 Pachyrhizus erosus | reverse complement strand
AAAAAAATCTTATAACTAGTTAAATTTCTACAAAATCTATAAATTTTTTTTACTAAAATAATCTTTTAAAATCTTAATCTAATTCGTCCTTTTGATCAAGTAAATGAATTGGATGAAACTGAGAATCGGATTTAAAATTACCAACCCCAAACCTAGATCATAAGATAAGTGCTTGCGCTTTATTGGAACAATCCGAATACCAAGTTGATTTGTTTTAGACACTCTTAAATTTGACTATTAGATTGACGAACAATCTGCATATCTTTAACATATCTAATGATAATATTTAAATTTAGAAAATTGCTAACTAAATTTTGTTAGTTAGTATGTAACATTATTCCCGTCAAAGGTGTATGTATGCATATACACTTACCTTTTACAAATCCCATTATGGATCTTACATAAAATTATCGAGTTTTTCTTTCCTGAAGATACAAATAGATATACCATGATTGTCCATAGGCATTGCATTGCCTTCATTAAGGGGAGGGGTAAATCACAATTAACTAGTCCATGGCATGGGGAAAGAATTCGTTGGGAATGAACAAACAAAGTGTGAATCCTTGAGATAAAAATCTCTATTCCCATTGAAAGGGAAACAGTTGAGGTGCTTCATTGCACTGGGATCCATCAGAACCCAAGCTATACATGGAAGAACAATGGTCACTCCCATTAGGAACCAAGACTCGCTCCACAGACTCTAAGCTGTTATCCTGCAGGCTCAAGCCTAAGGGCTGCATGAGGGACATTGAGGGAGGCTGCACCATTTGATTCAAACCATTCACAGGTGTGTGCGTCTGTGATGATGACAGAAGAGAGAGAGCACAAGGAGCGTCATGCACAGAATTAGTTGTTGTTAAGCTTTCACAGAACATTTTGCTTCTCACTCCGCAAGTTTCTGATAGAGGGCTGGTCCTGAGAAGCGTGTGGCACACAGAAGGAGATGCGAAAGGTGGGGTTTGGTTGTTGAGTGCAGCTGTGGAGGGACGGTTACTGTGTAAGAATGCTACTTGTTTCCCTTCTTTATGAGAAGATCCAAGAAAAAGGTCTTGTTTATCGACCAAATGCAATTGTTGGTGGTGTTGGTTGTGGTTGTGCAACCTAGCATCTGCAGAGGAAGAGATAAGTCCACCACTCCAAGCTGGGCTCACCATGGCAGTGGAAGGATATGCGTGTGGACTTGAGAAAGGTAGCAATTGGGTGCCTGAAACATTGTATATACTTCATCTCAACTCAAGGAAGTATTAAGTTAAAAAATTGTGAAAATTTAAGTGTTCATTGAGAATATATTTATCAGGAATGTAATATGGTACGAGGACGGGAAGACTTTCTTTGTGGTGCATGTGGTAAGATGTACATGAATCAGAAATTAGGAAAATGATAAGCAAGGTTGTTAAAAAAATTGACTCTTATAAAATGAAGAGGGTGTATTTTAAAAGATAAAGGATAATAATAACTATTAATTAAAAAATCAATGGTTAAAATTATATTTAACTTTAAATTTTGTTATATATACATTTGATCAGAGTAGAAAACAAATTATTTTAAGAGTAATTATAAGATAATTATTTTTAATTTTTGTTATTTATTTTTTAAAATTTAATATTTTTAATGAACAACTAATCTTAAAATTTAAGAAAATGAATAGTAAAGATGAGAAGTAATTTAAAATCTAAGTTAATTATCTCTCCTCTTTTAATTATATTTATATAATATTTTTTTACAGTTGATTTTTTAATAAATAATCGTGAGTGCACTTTATTCTTTACAGTACACTTTTTTATTTTAGAAGAATCAAATTCTTTAAAAAAAAATCTTGAAACTGTAGTGTTGTCAACAGTGTTATCCACAAATGTTGCAAACCATGATACTACTAGACGCACCAAAATTATGGTGTAAATTTAATGGATAATTTCTTATAGATGACAGTCTAGATTCCTCTCTCAAGTGGAAAATCTCCTAAAAAAACTCTCATTTTATTTCTTGAGATTGTAAGTATTTAATATTGTAAAACATTAATCTGTTGTCATATAAAATGACAGTAAAAAAGACAAAAGGGAATTAAAATGAAATAATTTTATGTAAAATCAAGAACGAATATAAGAATTTTGTGAAGTCAAACATTAAAATGATTGATGCATCCACACTCAAGCACATGGGAGTTTACTAAAAATGTCTTTCCTTTTTTATTGGTCTAATGTAGTGACATAATATTATTTAGTGGCCACTAGATTGTCATGACATAAATGGACCAAATCAGCCATATCAGGTATGTGGGAAGCGCACTCATCTAGCTAAGTGCATTGTTTCCACATGAAATTTCTTTCTCTTTTGAGACTCGTGCATCTATGTGGGTATCTTTAGCTAATGGCTGTATGAAATCCAGGCATATATGCAAATGGGTCCATTCAGATAATGTGGTAGGACTAGCACAAGAAGCTAACCTTGGTAATTCGACAAAAAACTACCAGGTCGCGCGATAGGTTCTGGCTGGGGCTTTCTTCTCCTTCTATTGTGTCCATCTAAACGTTTTCTGCAGCTTCTTTTTCTTTCATCAAATTGCTCCAGCGAATGGAACCTACCAAAAGGAAAGTTTTAGGATATGAGCAAATTGAGGCACGCCAATATGACATGGAATCAAGCAAATTAAACCAAATGCACAAGAAACTAAAGTGGTGAAAATTATTTACCACGGATTTACCAGAAGTACAAGCAATAAACACACACAGAGTATATTAACAGAACAATACAGGCAAGTCATTCTCTAAGATTATATGTAAACTTCTGTAATTGTATTACATGCACTAAGATATTTTCAGCATCTCCATTTAGCAGAGGTAATTGGTTTTAAAAATGTGCCATATCCATCGAGCATAAACATAAACACAAGGGTAGAGAACTATATTGAATATACTATTTGTAACTGAAGTAATATATCATAAACTAGTGTGTTTTGGCGTGAGACTGATGTGATCGGGTAAAACTTTATAGTGAAAACTGAAAATAGGTTTCGTATGTGTTGAGATTCTTTTTGGTTTATGAAATTAGATTACAGCAATTTTTTTTCAAATACTCTTGCAGTACATTCTGTTTCATTTATTTGATATATGGTTAATTTTTTTTTTCAAATACTCTCGCAGTACATTCTGTTTCATTGATTTGATATATGGTTAATTTTTTTTTCCTGTTTTAATTTCTTTAAAATAAAAATAAAAAAAAATTTCTATATTTAGAAAATTCACAGTAAGGAAGTAAATACTAAGAGTATAAAAAATTTGCTCCTTGTAAAGGACGCTAAGTGAAGATGCTAATTGGTAGCAGAAAGCAAAATAAAGTAATTTGGTTGCGTATGAGTACTTGTGAAGCTAACATGAATAATGGATACGGATGCAATGCAAACGACACAAATTAAATGTCCATCAGGTACAATGAAAAGAAAAGGGGGGGCAAAAACACAAAAAAATAATAATAATTAAGAGGACAAACTACAACTTATAAGCAATCTAGAACTCAATTTCAAACAAAAGAACAAAACCCTCATTATATATGATATGATATGATACGATACAAACCTGCTACATTGTTGGCAGAACCTTTGCTTGAGGCCACCAATTGTGACCTCTGGGGTCTTGGAATGGAGTTCACACACCTTATGGCGCCTATGATAATCTCTACAATTGCTAAGATCTGAATTGCACCCGTCCACAAGGCATGACACTGTGAGGGATGTGCTGTTAATGGTTCTAGCTCTCTTAGAAGACCCTGAAGGTGAGGATGCCACTTTGGAGACTCCAGCACCAGTGGCAGCATCTTTGGACTTGGCTAGTGCTGATTCAGTGCCAGAAGAATTCCCCACATGACCAAGCTTCAAGTCAACAGAAAACTCCCCCTTCATTCTATAAACTCCAAATCTGTTTTGCTCCTCCACTGTTCCTATGTTTTGTAAGGTTGCCTTACCCACATCCACCAAATCCCAAGAAGTTGCTTTCAAATTCCGGTCCATAATAACAAAAAATAAAGAAAAATAAAACTCCACTTTCCCTCCTCTACTTCTCCAAAGTCCCCCTTTGTTTCGTTACCTTCTATATGTGTTATACCATATGGTTCATAATTGCATGAAGCGCAAAAAAAAATTAAGCAGTGAGCAAGGCATGAGCTTGTATTGCATATATAAATAGTCAGACACTAAGGATAAACAAACTTAAATTAACAACCCAAGTGAAAAAAGCATGGGTAAAAGTCCAATTCAACAAGAATAGAAAGTGATGGATGATAGAGGAGGAGGAAATCATGGAAAACTAGACAGACACAAATAGGCAATTATAAGACAAACACATTGGACAAGTTTATGTCCGTACTAGGAAGAAAGCAGCATCAAAAGGTTAAATATGCATAATTAAATAAAGACTTAAATTCCTACAGTGAGTCAAGTAGGAAGAGTTCCAAGGAAAATGGAACCTAAAATTCAGAAGGTTACCAAACAAGGCACAATGAAGCAACTGCAAGCATAAAAATAGAAAACAAATAAATAAATAAAGAAAATAAACAGTCATGAGAGAAGGAAGAGAGAGTACTTGCACTTGCAGACAATAGCAGCAGTATGACGCTTACTTCTCCCTTCACCGACCACTCGTTGCCTGACATGGATTCCATGAGTACCCAATGGAGTGAATAGTATAATTGAGAGGGAAAAAAATATTTTTTATTATTTTTTTAATTAATGAGGGAGAGGGTATTATAAGTTAGGTGAGAGGGAATCCCCAAAAACCATACCTGTTAGCCACTTAAAGAATATGAAGTCATGGATTTGTGCACACAGTAGAGTGGATAATGTATTGAAAGTTAATACTCAAGAAAGAGGACAGAGAGAAAGAGAAAGAGAGAACAATGAAGAGGCAAAAAGGTCTGGATGATATATGCTTCAACTTACAAGTTCAACCAAATATTTTACTACTTTATTTTGCCAAATATATGGGCTTCCTCCCCCTCCCAGTATGTGTAGTAGGTTGAGAGAGAAAGAAAGGAAGATGGATAATAAGGACAGCCTGTTGGTTGCTTTCAACTTTTATGAGTCAGGAAAAAGAAGTACAAAGAATGGATGCTCAAGACAAGGCATGTGGCATTATGTTTCACATTTCATGGCATGTCTTTCCCCCGCATCTCTTTTCTTTCTTCTTATTCACCTGAAATGAGAAAAATAATAATTAATGAAAGCATGTGTACCCTCCTATAACCCACGCCCCAGCAGCGAGAATGAAAAAAAAAAACAACATATTGGATACATATTACAACTATCTTTCATAAACAATTATAATTGAATAGAGTAAAAATATTATGATTGATCGACCTCTTCTTTTAGCAACTAGGACTCAGAATTCAAATTCAACATCTCTAATGAAGTTAAACAATAGCACAATAATTGATCCAAGATAAATGCTCCAAATTTGAAATTCCATGGTCTGAGCGGGTCTGGAATTGAAACAAAAGAAATATTTTCTTAAGCTTATGAATTATGATAGATGGGATAAAATATGTATATAAAAGGGTAGTGATTAGAGTGAATGCTGGTAAAAATTTCTAAATTTGTTTAGTCGTGTCTAAGGGTTGTGGTGGAGTGGAGTTTCTAGCCAGAAGGCTAATGATGACTCTTGTGGTGGGTCCTTGTAGTAGACGTCCACTATTAATTTTGAGGGCTCCAGATTTTGATACTTTGCTGATTTAGGCCACAACAACTATGCGACCCCATGAAACTTTCATATGCCCAAACACCTCGAGCATGTGATCATTTTTACCCCTTATATCTTCAATATGCAGTCTATTTGAGATGTTGATGTCAATTGTGGGGACTGTAATATTTATGATTCTGAGAGGATTCATGTTGCGTGTATACAGTACATCATCAGATAGATCCTTATTTTTTAGTCAAACATTTTTTATGCACAATTCTTTCTCTCTTGGTTTTTGGATGTGGGATTTTTCTTTAGACATGGTTGAAAATTTTGTTCTTTAATAATGTTTCCAAAGGTGTCATTTTCTTGGTCACGTAACATCACTGTTTGCTCTGCTGGCCGCAGATATTAGTGTGTTACAATGTGTGTGTTTTGTGCACTTAATTATTTATTTATTAAATCATATCATTATAGTGTAATAATCAAAAGTAATTTTTTATAAAAACCCTTATCATTCTATTAACTTGTAGGTTGTTAGAACGCTATCATTGTTTGTTTTTCAATGAAAACAAAATTGGTAAATCTTAATCTCATTTACATTTCGAAGCTTATAATGTCACACGATGCCATCTATGTCACTTGGTGGCAAAAGATTAAAATTAAAATTGAAATGAAAAAGAAGTGTAGATGAAAGGCCGCGTGGGTGGGTATTGCTAATGTTTGCATACTGCCTTGAATCAAAATCAAAGAGACGAGAATGACTAACTAAAGTGGAAGAGGTTTCAGATAGGATATGCACCACGTCCACACGAGAAATGGCACGGGACTTTTTTCTGATATATTTCTTGTTATTAAGTGAATTTTATGTATAATTTATTGCACAAAAAAATTAATTATACAGTATAAATTTAAGAATTTAATTTATATGTACTATTATTTTTATATTCAGATATCGAAAATGAATTCACCGTGATGCCATATCATACTTATGAATACGATGATATTGCAAAATGAAATTTTTTTATTGAATTTCTATGTAAAAAATATTTGACTACGTTTGATCAAATTAGTTAAAATGTTAGATAGTAGTTAAAAATTAGTTTAACATTGTTAACTTGAGGGGTTGAATTATAAGTGTTTAATAAAATTATTTATTTAAATAGTTTTAACATATAAAATAATAAAAATAAATATTTATGTGATATTTTTATATAAATTTTAATTTTATTTTATTGATAAAAATATATATTTAGAATATTTATAATTTTTTAATTAATTTTAAACACTTATAATTTTTTTATTTATAGATAAATTATATTAATTATATTTCTTACTTTAAATTATTATATTTTTTACAAATTATGTTTTTTTCTATTCATCTTTTACTAGATCCCAAAATATTTTTAATTAAATTTAAAATAAAATAAAAATAATATATTTTTAAGTAGATATCACATTTTCAATTTTCAATAGATTAATTATTATAGTAGTTAAAATATCATAAATTATAATATTAAAAAATAGAAAAATAATGTGAATAAAGTAATGATTAAAATTTAAGAATAAAATAAACTTATCATCTAACAATATCAATTTATTGAAGTAGGAAGTGACTCTAGTGAGAACACCTACTTATTTGAGAACATAAGAATAACTAATAATAACCATTTGATCAAAATTAAAAATGATAAATCGTTGAGATAAAAATATTTAAAAATTAAAATTAAAATTTAATATAGTCATCACCATCGTCATTATGATTGTTATTATCCTCTGCAATGATTGTCGCTACTACCACTAGTATTAGTTTTACTACTACTATCACCACAACGACCAATGTGTACTAGCGTCACCATGATTATCACCATCGCTACAATTCCCACTGTGTGATGATGATGACAGTGATAACAATTATGATAATGATCATGGTGATAGGGGTGTGTCGTGGTTATGATAGTAATAATGACAATGACACTCATGATTATGATAACAACAACAATCATGATAATGGTGGTGGTGATGATGATAGGTTAACAATAATTTTGAAGAAAAGTGATAAAGTGATTAAGATATCTAGGATATAATAATTGATATTTTTTATATATTTAAATTTTGTTTTATGAATATTTTAGATATTTGATTATTATATAAAATTTTAATTCAAATTTTTAAGTTTTTAAATTTCAACTGTTTATAACATTTATTATTTGTAATCTTGATCTAATGTTGTTATTAGTTGTTCTTATATTCTCATCTAAAACAAATGTTTTCACTAAAGTCATCCCCTATTGAAGTATAAGATAAAATCATAAAATAATTATTCTAAATAGTATAATAGTTAAAATAAATAGTGCAATATAAAAATATCCAATAAATAAAATAAAATAAACTTATTATATCTTATATAATAAAAAGATAAAGATGCAAAAATCTTTATCTTGTGAAAAAATAAGTAAACATAATAAAATTATATAGTGAAAGAAGAGGAAAAAATATAATAAAACCTTACTTTATAAATAAAAGATTAAAAAAATATAATTCATGTTCAAAGATAATAAATAAATAAATATAAAAAATTAAAAGTTAGAAGCTACTGTTTTAAAAATACAATTTAAAATAATGTTTCAAAAAATATTAGAAGCTATTATAAAAATTTGTTTATCAAACATTAAAACAAGTTTTTTAGCTAATAAAAAAAGATAAAAACTAGTTAAAATGTCTTGTTAAACATAGTCTTTGCATGACAATTACATAAATTAACTTCTAAATTTAATTGATTGTAATTTTCATATATTATCAATATAAAGAATTGGCTAAATAGCACTTTTAATCCTTTCTCTTTTTATGTTCACTTTAGTCATTTGTCTTTTAAAAAAATTCATTTTAGTTCTCTCTATTTTTAGAAAAGTTCAAAATGGCCATTTATGTCAATTTTAGGTTAACATTGTTAACATCTTTTCTTCTTCTTCCTTTCTAGCGACTATAGGGATTGAAACCCTTATCGCTAGTGATATTAGTAATTCTCACTCTTCTTCCTCCTTTCTAGTGACTTTAGGGGCTAAAACCCTCATCATTCACGTGGTTTCACTTTAGCCTTGTTGGCATCATTGCATCTTGCACAACTTACAATCTCTCCATCCTCTATACTATAGTAAGAAAAAAAAAATCTAAAAATCATTGTCCTCACTTTCTCTTGTGTCATCAAGATTATCTACGACTAGATCATTGTTCATTTTTCACAACGACCAAACCTTTATGTCCTAAATAGAGGATGAAAATTATGTTGTCCTGTCAAACCCCTATATTATAAAGAGAAGTTGTCATGTCCTCCATTGGTTGCCATAAAATGCTTGTACCTCCAATTGTGTCATGGCTAGTAGTGTGGTGGTGGTGCAAAAGTTGGAGGAGCGGGTCGGAGGAAGAAGAAGCAACATAGAGGAAGAAAAAAAATGGCGTAACTAAGTGGTTCCCAAATTAGGATTTAGAGAATGAGACCTTGTTAAGGTTTTCCATTAAAATTATAACATAAACGATCATTTTGAATTTTTAAAAAAAAACATAAAAGACTAAAATAAACTTTTTAAAAAAATCAAAATAAATAAAAAATTAAAATAATATATCAAAAGTGACATTTGGCCTAAAAATTTCTATATGATTAATTAAAAATCATATTATATATAACTTTTAAAATAATTATTAATATTTCAATTGACATATACTTCATCTTTTTAACAACTTATAATATATTCTTTTTATAGTACTTTTATTTATTATTATCTTTAAATTGAATTTTAATATTTTTAAAATGAATTATTCAAAGTTAAAAGCAAAATCATATCATAAATAAATTATTTATTGCAAATCTAAAGTATAATTTATTTAAAGATATTTATTTATTATAAATGTTAATAATAATATAATTTATGTATTGAAAATTATTTAGTTGATATAAATTTTAATTACAGATAAATAAATATTTATACTGTGTAATATACATACTAAAATGTTAATTCATAATGAACAAGATTTTAATTGACATGTATTGTCAATGTAATTAATCAAAAATTATTTTTGATATAACTTTTAAAATAACTATTATTAAAGTTAATAAACTTATATATACAATAATTTATTATTGAATAACAACATAAAAATTATTTAAATTATAATGTATTAGGAGAAATATAGACACTTTATTCTTCTCTATATTTTATAAATAAAAAATAAAGAAAAAATTGAGAAGTTAGATAAAAATAAGAATAAAATTGACAAAACAAGAGTAATAGGATTTTCTTTTGCTGAATATAAGCGTAATATGATAGTTATCGTAGTTTAAAAGAAAATAGTAAAAGTTTAAAAAAATGCACAAGAAGAAAGTTGTCCAATAAAATATGTATATTAAAAGTGAGTGTTTTCATTATTATTATTATTGGTATAAATTTTAATTAAATTTAATATATAAAATATAAAAATTATATTCTAGATTTACAATTAATAATTTATAGTATGATATAAATTTATTTTAACTATTAATATTTTTTGAAAGAAAACTATTAATATTCAATTTAAATATAAAAATAAAAGAAGATAATTTGAGATAGTTAAAAAAAACTTTATTCTTTGTAGATAACAAAAGATTTTTTTTTTTTGCTTAATTAAATGGATAATATATTTAATGCATCCTTAAAAAAGAAAAAAAATTAATAATATCTAATTGAGATAGTAATTTGAAATTGCATATTATAGTTTATGACATAAGAGTAAATTATAAAAAAATAGAGTTTAATGATAGATATACTGACTGTCACTGTACGATTTTTAAGATATTTTTTTAAAAATAAATTTTTTTATCCGTAATTATTATTGAATGACTATATAAAATTATTTTAAATTTTAATAATTTATTATTGA
>JAMLFT010012177.1:0-10581 GCA_026544285.1 Pachyrhizus erosus | reverse complement strand
TACTTAATACTCAGAGAGCTTTAAATCATAAGAAAATTTACCAAAACTGTTCCCTGTGGATACGACATTCGTACCTGTAAAGGTACTATATTACAATTGAATCGGTACACTTGCCGAATCAAAAAAAATTAACTAACAAGTATCAACTTCTCTATTCAAAATTTTGTCTATGCTTGATTAGTCATACATAATTTTCTTCATCTAGTCCACCGAAGTAAAATGAGAGGGTCATGCAATCAATCATCCATGCTACATATTCTTAAGCATTTTGCTACATAATATCTTGAATGTATGTCTTTGTATTTGTCATCTATTGTGTGTTGGGAAAATGAAAATTTGTTCCCCATACTCTCATCCATGACTATATTTGAAATTATGTCACTTCCATAATTTGTCCTTTATCAAACTTGCTTCCTTTGAAGAGGCATGGGTATTTGAAATTCCATATACTCTAAGTAGTAGCACACCACATGACTTTCCACTTATCATCATGATTCTTTGTTGATCGAGGTACTATATGTTGTCAAAAGTAATCATTTACTGTATTGGGCAGAACAATTTTAATATCCAACCATGCATACCATTAATTCCAAACTTGCATTGATTTTTTACAAGAAAAAATAACATGTGTTTTTGTTTCGTCATGTTGAGAACAAAATAAGCAAGTTCCCATCCCATCCTCTAACATTATATTTCTTTTCAACAAGTTTTTTTTAGTTGGAATTTTGTTCAACCATAATTTTCAAATGAAACAAGACACTTTTGGTGGTATCTTTAACCTCCATAATGTTACACAAAATGAGCTCCTTACACTCTCACCCTGCGAATCCAGATTATGAAACATTTTATATCCTAAGTTGACCAAGTAAGTTTCAGATCTACGATAATTCTATACTATCTATTTTCACTCGTCCTTTTTGGTTTAGTTGTCTCTAATCTAAAAAAAATTGAATAAATTTATTTTTCCTCTGAAATGTTTCTCTTCTCCACTTCAATTCTCACTTCCACTCATTATCAACCTACCTCCTCCAATTCCTAATCACTTCCAATTTTGTTTTGAAAATTAAAATAACCTTCTATATTTTCTTTCAAAAGTATTCTCATCCAACCAATTATCTAACCAAAATCTAGCTTCCATACTATTGCGAATCTCCCTTACCACCTTTTTCTCCCACCATTTAGATTTGCTCTCCATTTCACACAATAACAATAAATCTCTCCACCACAATTAGGCATGCTTATAGTTTTTTTCCTCTACTAATACCCTCCACCCTCCATATCTTCTTGTAATAAATATTTTCTATAGAGTGCCTTTATGATTAAACAATGACCATCTCCACTTTCCCAATAAAATTTCATTAAAAACTTTTAAATCCTTAATACCCAATCCCCCTTCCTCCTTAGGCTTACAAATTGTCTTCCAATTAACCCATGAAAATTTTCCTTTTTCACCCTCACTTTCCCACAAAAAATCTCTTTGCAAACTTACCAATTTATATAGCACCATACTTGGTATTTTAAAGAAAGAAAGAAAAAAAGTTAGAGATAACATTAAGTACATGATTAATAAAACATACTATATCGGCAAAAGAAAGATACCTGTATATTTAAGAAGATAGTTTCTCTTTAAATTTTGCTACAATTGATTTTCACATGTCCTCCTTTTTAGGATTTGCCCCAATTAAACTTCCTGAATACACAAAAGACAATTTCATCAATTTAGAATTAAGAACTCACACAAACCTTTCCTCCAAGTTCCTTTCTATCCCCAAGGCTATGAAGCTACTCCTGCAAAAGTTCATTTCAAGTCCGGATGCTAAGTCAAAACACCTAAGAAACGAATTTGATGATCTTTACATTGCTTAAGGATACTTCTCCGATAAAAATAATAGCATTCGTATATTGTAACAAATTTATATCCACCCCTTCATTATCTACCTTATACCCCTTGAACATATCTTTTTCAATAACTTCTCTCATTAATCCCATGAAATTTGTCATTTTCTGTATTTGCGTATTCATTTAGAATTATTTACACAAGCAACTCCAATGTGATTTGCATTGAGTTGAAGATGAATCAAGCTTAAAAATTAAACACTATGTCATCAATAATGCGGGCCGGGAAATATCAAATTATTGGTATAATACAAAATGATGACGCTTGTCTTCAACGAAAAAGTTAGAATATTTTGATGATACTCATATTGGAGGGCTACCCGACCAAGCATGAGTAGGGTAATTAACTAAGCCCCATTAAGGAAGTATATTTTAGCCGTCAGCATGTTGAAAGTGTTTACTCTATAATGAGTTACTAAATTCATACATTTAGCTTATTTTCTATCTCACTTCTACTCTATTTCTATTTTTCTTTTTTATCACATAATTTTTTATACAGTTTTTCTCTGTATTTCTTTGTTTTCCTTTCTAGTTTTTCTTCTTCATACAAATAAATCCAAAATTGAGGTGTATGTTTAACTTTTTCCTTATTTATGATTTTGGTTTTAAAATATTTTTTATAAATATAAATATTAGGTAATATATTTAAAGTAAATAGAAGTGTGTGTTTAAAGGAAGGGTCGTCCATCTCATCGGAGTCAGAAGTAGGTCATGAATGGAGGAAACTCACGGGAAGCCGTGTGGAAAGGAGATGAGGAAAGAGAACCAAAGTACATTAGTGTTTGAATCCAAATACTCTCGATTGCATGTTACTACAGACTAAATTATCTTAGGAGGCAGAATTAAATTTTTGTAAAATAAAGTTACTGTATCAATTTTTGGATAATTATGTTATTGATATAAAATATTTATTAATTTTATTAATAATTATTTTTTATTCAAAAATTTAATTAATTATTTTTAATAAAAAAAATTAGTCATATTTTTTATCGATAAAATTCAAACTCAACTTTTGAGACCAAAATCAACTCAGTTTAGATCAACGATTTATTGATATACCTATATTAATTAATCTAAACATTCAATTAATGCTATTTAGGAAGTCGGATCGATAATTCAACTTAATTAGCTACACACACAGCAGAGGATAAAGAGCAAGTAATGGCGCATGATATTTTTTCAGATGTTTTAAAAACATGAAAAGACTACTACTTTATTGGTATAATTTTTGTTTTCATCACCATAATTTTAGTATTTGACAACTAATTTTTATTAAAAAAACAATAATTAATTATTTTTAATAAAAAATTAATTTTAATTACTTTTTTTATTTTTACGTTTAAATTCGAGATTTTAGTTAAAAAAAATTCAAATTTAATATCATTTGAACGAATAATATGTTGATTATTTGGATTATACGAGTATATCAACTTTTATATTAATTACTTTTAATATTTTTTTAATATAAAACTATGAATGTTTTATAGATTTTAAATCTCATTAATTATTTTGTTTCATATATACTTTTATTTAATATAGTCTATATAATTATAGTATATTTTATAATAACTTTTATTATAAATATTAAATAAAAATGTTTTTAACTAAATAAATAATAAATAATATTAAATATTTCTTACGTTTTATATATTAATTTTAAACATCAATAATTTTATCCTGAATAGCAAATAGTTAATGCTACATAACAAATAGTTCTTGGGGATAACTAGTGATGAGATAGCATTGTTCCCTTTTGTTCTGTCTATAACTTCTTTTACATTTTTATTAAAATTAATTAACATGTTACTTATTAGATATAGACTTGAGACCATGTTTATTCGATTCCTAAATTTAATATGGCTTATACTTTTCAACTTCATATTAAAATAAAAAAAATATGAAAAATGTGTTATTTATTGTCAAATAATGTTTTTTACACAGATTGCAAATTTGTCTCAATCACATCAAGTACATCATTAATTGAATAATATATATTACGTCTGTTTTCTTGGTAACTGTCAAATAATATATTAGTTTATTATAATAATATACAACACCTTTTTTGTTTTTGAGATAGCTGCATCCGTTTCAAATTTGTCTCAATCACATCAAGTACGTCATCAAAATTTAAAAAAAATTGGATATTACGTAATCATGTCTATTTTATAAGCACTAGACTTAAATCAAAATTCATTTAGGTTATGATAAGTTAACTATATTAAATATTAAAATGTTATACTCATTAATGTGTAGTCCATTGAACTCGAGTCAATGACGACATGTTTTGATAACAGTGACTAAGTGCATGTTTAATCTCACATAAAAAAAAAATGATTTTGAGTCTGAAATTAATTTTGAAAAAATTTTATATATTTAATTTTATGTTAAAAAATTTAAAGTTAATTATAGATCCATAATGAAATAATTTGAATGATTTAGAATTTTTAAAAAATTATACTAAATTTTACTCTTAATTTAATTTTGTAATAAAAATATTTAAATATAAATCACATTATTTTAAAATTAATTTTTAATATCTAATAGGTTGTATATTTTAAAAAAAAAAAAATTGACCCGTGGCCCACTTACTTGTCTCATCTCTCATGTTTAGTGTTCTCCCTTTCTCCTCACATACACATGTTGTGTTTATGAGAAGTTTTATTTATCTCACGAAATACAAAATCCTGTTCGTTGAGTAATTAATCTGTTATTTCGTTCTTGCAATTTGAACAAAAACTCTTATATATATCATTAATTTGCATGGTCCGTTACATTATCTCACTTTGACTTTCCTAAACAGTTGTATGATAATTTATTTTACCCGACTTAGCGTAGATAGCCACTTTGGCTTTCTAACATTAAGTACTAGATACATTGATAAATCAACTAGAAGAACAATCAGAATTGGTGGGGTTGCACTCTCAAAACCTCCTTCTTAACATTTCGGCAGATCAGCAGGTGGTGGTGGGAGTGAAGTTGAAGAAGTTGGTCCATTATCAACCTCAAAAGCCATGTCTAGCCCCCATGGCACATGATCTTCCACATGGCAATGCACAAACCATACCCCTACAAAAGTAATGAAGATATATATTAGGGACAACATTTTGGGGTCTATATACAAAAGAGAGAGATAAAAAGAAAGGAAGTGATATATATGATAAATGATGTGATAAAAAAAAAAAAAAGAGAGAGAAGAGAGAAAAGAAATAAGGTGGAACAAGGATAAAAAAGAAAATAAGTTTATATATCCTAATTAGTACTGTAGGATTACGTCTGAATAATGTTTCATGTTTTATTTACGAAGGCGAAATGTAAATTGTGTAAAGTAACTACATGAACAAGTATAAAAGTTGTGAAATGACAAGATGTGAAGTAGCATTATTCTTTAGTTGATGATGCGGTAATGAATTAAAGAGAATAATACCTGGGTTGTTAGTTTGGAATCTAATGACAGCCCATCCTCCCACAGGCACAGCAATTGTATTGCGTAGCTGAGGATTCACCAAATTAAACCTGGTTGAATCTGTGGTGGAATTGAAATTCCCAAACCCTTGAGCCAAAACATGGAAACTAAAACCATGAATGTGAATTGGATGGTTCTGCACACCAACAATTGCTGTATTCTGAAACACAATCTCTACGGTTGAATTGAACTTGAGTTTCTTCGCCTTGGTTGATTTTGGCGCAAACAAAAGGTTTGGGTTAAAACTAATGTTGTTATTTGTGAAGTCAAAGATAACAGGAGGGTAGTTAGGGAAATCAGCAGTGTACACTCCACTCACATTCTTAAAGAATGCTTCCAACATAGAGAACCCTCTCCCCTTAGGGATCACAAAGGACTCATTGTTCATGCTAGAAGAAAATCTATGGCCAGATGGACCCTGACAAGTAGCATTGGTGGCATTTTTGGGACCACACGTGTCTAGATTCAACCCAATAGTAATGAACATGTGCTCATCCACTTTAGATGGCACAGGAACCCAGTGTGGGGCCCCCACCTTGCCAGTTATGTTGCTATAGAATCTGTGTGCCGTTGCTGTGTCATTGATAGGTGGTAGAGTTGGCATCACGGGTTGTGATGGTGGTGGTGCATAGTCGTAAACGACAATGCCACGTGTTGTCGTGTTGTCAATGACAGGCACACCAATAGAGTAAGGAGATGCAGCCATATAGTATGAACCTAAGGATTGGTTTGCTGTGAACAATGCATCAACGGTTTGGCCAGGGGCAATGACAATGATGTCGGTGACATAATGATCAGTGTACGCAGCATCCACGGCAACAACTGTGAAAGTGTGATTTGCTATCTTGAAGAAAAGATGGTTATTGAGAGCAGCATTGATCATTCGTAGCATGTAGGTCTTTCCCTGCTTCACCTTCATCTTGAATGTCTCTAAATTATGTTCAGAAAGGCATTCATATATATATGTCATGAATCAATTTTCTCATAAGTTTAAGCTGTTAACCGAAGACTCAAGAATGATTTGTCGTACATCCCTAACATGGTTTTCAAAACACATTCCAGAACTGTAATTTTGGTCGTAACATCAAAATTTTTGGACTCATTACGAATATGTTTGTTCACAATTTCTCTCAAAGATCCTGATGAAACCACGACTGCAATATTTTAAAACCTTAATCCCTAGCAATATACACCTTAGATTTATGGGCTTGAAGAGTTCAAATCTTGAGAAATTGAACATGAAAGATGATATAACTTGTTTGCATCAGAATTTATGTGGCCTAAGGAAAGTTGTTCATATAAATTTCAAAAAATGAAGGGTACATGCATATGAAGTAATTAACATACAAGGAGGAAACATTACGAGTTTGAGAACAATTGAAGAGATCGCCAGGCAAGCCGTTGATTGTGTAGGCATTAGATACATTTGGAGGACCACCGGTGGCGAGTGCTTGGGTTTCAACATCCACAACATTAGCATCATACCAATCACCTATATTTTAAATTATAAAACAAAAAAATTATATCTTGTCATGGAAGGCTTATTTTGTAGTAATAGCTGATTTTATAATTAAATTCAGAGGATTGCATAAGCAAGGCTTGCTTCATAGATATATTATTATATGAAAAATTGGAAAAGAAAATATGTATAAAGGCGAGAACAAACTTAACAAAAGACAATACCTAATATAATAGGAACTTGCTTGTAAGGTTTAGGAAACGGAAATTGGCCTGAACGAGGGTGAATGATGAAGGCACCATGAACAGTGGCACGTAAAACAGATGCATGAGCATGCCACCACAACGTTCCTTCTTGTTGTGTCACATTGAATTTATAAGTATACTTATTTCCCGGACTAATGGTGCATTGAGTTACATATTCAGGACCATCTGCCCAAGCACTAAATAACTGAAACACTCCATGCCTACACGAGTAGTTAAAAATTTCATAAAAGAAGTGTCATTAATATAAATGAAACAGAATTTTAGGGACGTTGCACACGAAAACTGAATATAATTCGCATAAAATCTGAAGTCATAGTTTGAGTGTCTAACGATGATTTTTTATGTCTGATATATTGATTGATCAATAAACGGTCATTTTCATCTTATCTTTACTTGAAATACAACAAACTGGTGTTTATTATTAGGCGACTAACAATAACACATTCAAAAAGTTTAAGTATATTTTTAATCTTTCTAACTATTATTATTTTTTATTTAATCCTTCATTTTTAGAAGTTATTGCTTATCAAAGAAAAGAAGTTATATACAATTACTATTACCTGTAATTTTTTTGTTTCCTATATCGTTTTTCTGTAAATCTTCTATATATTTATTTATTTCATTAAATCTAATTTTACTTACTCATTTGATCGCTCAAAATATCATAAAAGTTTTGTTAAGTTCTTTTAAATATCACAAGTTTCTTTATTTTGTCTTTCGTTTTCAAGAGATTTAACATATACAAATGACAAACTAACAAAAGAATTATGTGAAAAGAAAATTGTTTAGATATAGACTAAATTATAACTTTTTTAAACATATTCAAAGGTAAGGCCTTAGAGTGGTGCAATTTGGTAAAAAAAAATGTAAGTTTAAATATAATTCAACTAAAAACTTAATTCATAAATTAAGAGTTGTTTTCTTATTTATACTTTATTTTTAACACTATTTCTATCTAACGTGAGATTTAATTTTTTTCAATAAAATTCACATTTGATATGGGTCGAATTAATTTTAGATGGCTCCGCATATTAGGTAGAATCTACCTCGTCCTATATAGAGCATTTGAGTTCATAGAGATTGGTAGGGATATCAAACATTTTGACTCTCCATAGAGAAGAGAAGCTAATTTATCGTATTGGCATGCAAACGTTGATCAAGACTAATTAGACAAAAGATTTCATGCTATTGTAAAATTCATGCATATGGAAGGTTTACCAATGAATAGTGATATTATAGGGTCCCTCGTTCAATAGATGAACAATCACAGTGTCACCTTCGCGGACATTTATCTTTGGCCCAGGGAATTGTCCATTAACTGTGACAATCACTCGCTCATTGCACAAGCGTTTGATAGTCTTGTTTTGAACCTGGAATGCATGAAATTGCAATAGTATGAACACCCCTCTATACGAAATTACGTTCCACGCATAAACTAAACACGTATAGTTTTATAGAAATGTTTATTAGATGGAAAATTTATATCTCAATACTTAATATGGAAAAGGGAAAACACCAACAGCCAACTGAATATTGTAAATTGTTCTTAGCTGGTGGGTTTAATAGTTGACATGTTAACACACCAAAAAATGAAAGAAAATTTAGAAACTAATTAGTTGCATTTGAAACAAACACCACAATAGAAATTCTAGTTACAATCCTTTTATAGAACTAAGTAAATGATAGAAAGAGAATAAAAGAAAATAAAAAATAAGATGGATGATGCGATAAAAGAGAGAAAAAAATAAAAAAAAATGTTGTAAAAGGTATTATAAAAGTATATCTAAGAATAATATTATAACTCATAATGTAAGATATTAATACACTACTATATAGTGGAACAAACGAATATCAACTATCAAGTGTGGTAGCCAAATACTTTGAAAGTGCGTTCCACTACAGCAGCTGAAGCAAAGGAAGAAGCTAGAAGAGCGAAAGCCCATGCAAGCAAAAACATCAAAAGCTTCATGTTTAAGTGGAGAAACCAGAGAGAAGTACGAGTATAGAAGTAGAAGTGTATTAGGATGTTTTAGTAAGTTACAGAAATGTAGACCATAGCTTGTTTTCCTCGAAAGACAACATAGACTTCATATATATAGTCAGTGAGATTTGACATTTTCTGTTTGCGTGTTCATTTAGAAACTATTTACGCAAGCAATTCCAATGAGATTTGAATTGGCAATGAAGCAAGCTTTGCATTTTATGACTTTAAGTCAACGATAATAGGGTGGAATATCAAGTTACTGGTATGATAAGAAATGAAACTGCTCCCTTCAACAATAAAATTTGGGATGAATTTTTTGACGATCCAAAGGAATAGCACGGGACCAGACATATAAGTAGGGAAACTATGAACCGTACCCATTCCTATCTACAGCAAAATGTAGGTATACTTAAAGTTCATTTTCAATGTGCATTTTATTATATTTCAGTTGTTAGTTTTAGAAGAAGAAAAAAACTGCTGTAAAAATAACTAGGTGTGAAATTTTTTTTCTGTTCCTTTTAGCCCCACGCTCCAAGCATCCATTGTGTTTTGCTATAAAAAAAAAAGGGGTAGCATCACATTCTCAGACATATTTTCCATGACTCAATAGTTATTATTATTAGTTGAAATTTATGTAAAATTTATTAAATAAAATGAGTGGCATTCCCTGTTAATGGTATACAATTTAATCAATAATAAAATTTGTGCAAAAAAAAATGTATTATAAAGTGTGTTTATTTTTCATGTTATAATATTTAGAACTTTATAATAATATTTTATTTTTCGAAATTAATTAGTTAGATAGTAAATTTAGAGTAAACCGAAATTATATGTATGGATATTCTTTTTGGGTTTCCTCGCATGTGTAATTTAATGTGTATGCATATATATGTCCTAAATAGAAACAATGTCAGGTCTTAAATAACAATCTTAAACAGTTTTATAAAATATAATCTTATTTGAGACAAGGTCAACTCCTAAATTAAAACACCTTTTGCAATTTTTCTAATCTTAAACAGTAATAATCAATTATGTATGAGCTTGTGTAGGTCTTAAATAGTAATAGTAAACACTTCTATAAAAATAATCTTACTTGAGACCATTTTTAAGTGTGTTTATTTAGATCAGCTTAGAAGCAACGTATTCCTTGACACCTTAATAATTAATTATATACAGTACGATTATTAATTTTTAGAAGTAACATCATCAATTCAGCTTATGCAGATTGAGATAATATTGATTAAGCAGTTTGTGTTGTTTTAAATATTTTAAGATTTTGCTTTAAAAAACATATTTTAAGATTTTAATTTTTTTCTAGTTTTTTTTTGTTAAATTTATCAGTGTCTCTACTTAATAAAAATCTAGCATTGAAGGATTTCAATAAATAATTTGGATGAGAAAACTATTCTCTGGAAGTGATCGAAGTTATTACAGATAATAATTTATTAATAGAAAATTATGTTTGACATTAGAATACTTTTCATTGGTATAATTTTCATTTAATAAATTTAAT
>JAMLFT010012176.1:0-10581 GCA_026544285.1 Pachyrhizus erosus | reverse complement strand
ATCTCTAACTTATTAAATAAATTTAATTTAAATATTTCTCTTATATTCTATTTTATTTCAACTCAATCAAATAATTTTTATTTTTATTTTCTTTCTTTTCTATTTTTCTTTTTTCTTTTTTCTTTTTTTTTTCTTTTTCATCCCATCTTTTTTCGTTTCTTACAACCAAATACAACATTAATACATAAATACAATATACTTTCTTTGTTTTTGGTGATTACTATTCTTCTGATGGTGAAATATTACTATGGAAACAGAAAAAAAAAAATGCTTTGACACAATAATTTCATTATATTATTAATAGATGTGAATCTCCAACTAGGATTAAAGGAATATAGGCTCACTAATTGCCCATTTACTATTTGCAAGATTTTAGTATTAGATAACAATGTTTATTAAATTATATTTAGGTAAAACTAAAAATGCTACTTGATATGGAAATTTTTATAACAATAACTAAATAATTAATCAATAAAACAATTTACTTTTACAAGTCCCTATGCCGTTTAATTAAAATTCATTTATATAAATTTAATATTTTTCATACTTATCCCTTTTCATTTGCTAGTCCTTTCTGTTTGTTTGTCTTATTGTCCTGACTTCAAAGGTCAACACAAAAAAGAAAATCATATGCCTTCAGTTGTTGTCAAATCTACTCGACCCTCTAATTAGCAGTTCCTCAAACATGTCACAATAAATTTACAAACCACAAGTTTCCTATACATGCCTTAATCAATAGGAGATCTAGAAAAGTACCAAAATTTGAGCAGCTGTGTAAATAATAAATATCAATCTCCGTCAACATGTACTTCAAGTACAACATTGACTTTAACACAACTGAAATTTGAGATATTGTAAATTGATCTTCCTGTTGTTTCCTTTGCTAACGTAGATTTTACGCATGCTTTACTGTACAATATGAGGGAAGGGTATGCCTGTGAGAGTAAGTTGGCCAAAGGCCATGCAAAGTGGCGTGACAGTCATGGTTTAGTACCCCAGAAACACTGATATAACCTATTGACGATATAATCCACATTTTCAAACTACTGGAGTTTCATCATCCAACATCTCAACAACGGGAGCATACTGCAGAGTGAACCAATAAGGTCCGTGAACATATTGCACACAGCAAAGCAACTCAGATAAAGGCATATACTGACCTCATCGTTCTCCTCAAAATATATCCCATCAACAGCACTGTTCTGCTGAAACTCCCATCCTAGATTGCTCTCTAACAGCTCCTTAAATTTCCTTGTCTGCAAGGAGAGGAAGATTACAGTTTCCACTTCATAAATAATCAAATACATTGTAGCTAGCAACAAATGCTGCAATGCAGCCAATTTCATAGCACAGAAAATAAAGCAAAAGTATAGACTGATTGTAGACTTGACATTATACTCTAAAGTCTAAACCCAATTGTAGAATAACTTCGTGTGTGTGCATGCGTGTGTTTAAGGTGAAGATTAGAATTAATACTCACTTCCCAGTTCCTACGTATCGACAAAAGATTGTTTACAGAGTCAACTATACATATCCATCAACAAGTTTTTAGCCTAAAAATTCATATATAGTTTGAAGAAGCAATATATCCAAGTAACCCTTTTTTTTTAAAATTCACAAATCTATCCCTGCCGAATATTGCATTGCAGCATAAAGCATTTTAAGCACATCAAACCCAGGTTGAAGTAACTTCATTCTAATACTTTTTATAACCTTCATTTTCACTGTTTTTTTCCTATTTCTTTTTAAATCAATGCCCTATTTTGTCTATGTGGCAGGTGGAGGTTAGGGAGAGAAGATATCAATAAAATCACATTATAGAAAGACGTAGCTTCCATGCTCATACCCATTTTAGAAGATCCCCATCAATAACCGATCCATCTAGCAATGATGAAAAGAAGTCCTGCAATTCCAAAACAATCGAATGGAATAAGTTGCACTTAAGCTCAGCAAAGAATATCAAACTCTATAATGAAAACAATATTCAATTAGTATTAGCAGAAAACAGACAATACATTGGGCAACTAGTCACGAGAATCAAAAGTCTCAAAATACAACCTATTTTGGAGCTAAAATAACATGACAGGCCTGAGAATTTCAAGATCTTAAAATCCATAACTGACCAGAGTAGGCACCAATCTAGCTTCTTAAAATTAAGAAAGGTAGGTCACAAATCAAATTTTGCATATGAATATAGAGTAAACATCGATGAAATACCTTACAAAGATGGTGCAAAAAGCTATCAGCAGAAAGCCAAGAATCATCCAACAATGCTGATCCTGATTCATCCATGTGATCTTTCTCTAGTCCGTATTTTAGTTGATTATAGACGACTTTTATGAACTGCTAGAATCCATAAAACAATAGAAATAAGTTCGGTGAGGAAAGATGAGCAGCAAACAAGAGGGCAGGTACAAGAATTATAGACCATCATTTAAGTATTAACCAAAAAAATCTCAAATATACCATGGATCTTAAAAAGCAAAATTGTCCAATAGAAAAGACCAATCAAATTATTGTACAATATATATTGGGGAATTGTACAATATCATAATAACTTCTATATTACAAGTAGTCGAGGAAGAAAAATTAGAAAATTAAAAATATCCCACATAGCTAACACATTAAAAATAAACTTTTTGACAATAAAATGATTCAAATTATTTGCTTCCCTCGCTTGAATCATTTTGTAGATTTTTGGTTCTGATAAGTGTTGTCTATACATTCAAATACCAACACCAGAGCTATCTACAGAACAAAATTTCCCTTATTTCTAGGACTGCACATAGTCCATTAGACAAAATTTATTTTATATTCCGTCTTCCACTTACCAGACCACAAAAATGTGAAGGTGAAAGTTCTGATTTTCCATCATTGAAAGGAAAGGAGTTTGGCAAAAAATATAACAAAAAATTCAAGATCATGACTCATTTTCTTAATCAAGAATAAGTTGCTTGCAGTTCCTAGACTACATTCAAAAGTCAAAACTACTACAATCGTATCTAAGGATGACAAAAATATCCGCATCCGCAGATATTTGTGGATAAAAATTCATGATGAATAGTTAATGGGTATGTTAAACGGGTATCCACGGGTAGTACGGGTATTTTTACTAGTTTAATAACAAAGCAGGTATGGATATCACAATACTCATACCCGCGAGTATCCGTTAGCTGTTACCCATCAATATTAATATATTTAAATAAATAATATAATGTTAAAAGATAATTTTATTAAAATAAATTATATATATAATTTATAACAAGAAATAAAAATAATATTAACTTCTAATGCATATATTTCTTTCTTCATTTTTAACTTTCAATCATACTCTTCAATTTCAATTTCTTTTTTAAAGTAGTTAAAAGGTAATAATACATTATTGTTATTTTCTTCATTTTGCAAAAATAAGAAATATAAACAAATAGACATTATAATGGCTACCTTTAAATAATTTTAGTTGTAATTTTTAAAACTATTTTTAACAGAAAATATTAAAATACATAATAATTATAATAAAATTATTTTTTAAAATATTTTTTAATTTTTTTTAAATATCCGTGGATACCAATGAATATTAGAATTATCTACAGGTATCTGCTAACAGATAACTGTGCGGGTAACAGGTATGGGACGGATAGTGGTTAACTGCTACTTGTGTCCTCCTCATCTCATTGTCATCCCTAATCATATCAATTTAACAACATTCCAAGTATTAATGCCACTTTTTGCACCTAAGGGAAACAAAAAAAAAAATACATTAATAAAGTTTACCTTTGTGAATAGTTGAGTCCGTGTGCGGAAAGGCTGCAATAGAGTATACCAAGTCATGCAAATATAATAACATGATATATATTTATGAAATGATACAACTTCAAGATGATTTTAACCTAAGCAATCCCACACTAGATATCTTACCATAATCAATAAGTGTCTTGTATCCATATGCAGTCACAACCTAGCCCTACCACCATAAAATGTCCTAAGAAAGAAGTAAAATTTGTTCATAGAAAAAAATATTGCAAAAATCCCCACAAAAAGAACAGAAAGCGTTACAATATGACCCTTATCATGTTTATATCATCTTTCTGGCTGGAAGCACAAATCTCAAGAGATGAGGAACACTCCGGCAAATGATTGCAAAAGGCAAAAAGTAAAGCCCACAGAATCAAAGTTAGAAGGTAGAACTTGACAAATTGACCCACCAAGTTGAAGACCAAAACAAACACAAATGGAAACACAATTACTCGTTGACTATAGAGCAACAACTGACAGTAAGCACATGTCATAGAACCAGTTGACTTAAAGCTTAAGCTGTTAATCAACTAATCAAGAGCCTAAGAATGAGTCTAATTTTTTTTAAAAAAAATAGCGGTAGCATTATCAGTCCTGGACAACAGTGCTTACCGCATAGCAACTGATCCCAAAAATGCTATAGCAGTATAGTGCATAGCAGGATGACCATTATTAAGTATTAACAATAAAAAAGTTATAGGTATTAGCTCTTAATAGGCATACAAGTAAATAGTAACAAAGGATACCATGACTAACCAAAGAGATAGAGAAAAAAGGAGTGAATGAGTTTGGGTCTTTGGGAGATACATGACCAAAAAAAAAAACCTCAGAGACTTGGACTAGAGAGACAATAAACAGAGAACATAGACTGGTGGAACAAAGAGAACAAGAATAAATAGAAAGAAAAAAAAACTCAAGAGTTGAGAGAGATAAAAACACAGAAAAAGGAGATTGGAATGAGAACAAGATCATAATAGAACTGAAAAAATAAACCTGAGGATGAGAACAAGAGAAAAGTGAAAAAGGCTGCTAGATGGATTGCCGAAGTCATCAGAGGGTCACACAATGGTCACCAGAGGGTTGCACAGTAGTTGCAAGGTAGGAGAGGAGACAAGTGAAAAATGATAATAATGAACATTCAAAGGGTTTTCTACAAACTGAAACACTATTTATCCAAAATTCCAAAATTACCTCCACCTCTCTGATGTTAATATTGGAGGCCATTCTCAGGATTTTGGACCCCATAAGCATAGTGATGCTATAACACCACAAAATTCCATTACTTTGGCAGTATTGTGGCCACTACGACTGCTGTAGTAAAGTGCACCACTTGACAGTACATATGGTGGCCATGCCGTTATAGCACATTATTGACAACCCAGATTAGTGGATCATATATATCACTTGTACTAAATCAATTGAATAGCTAATTAATGAAAATCATAATGTTAACTATTGTGTTTAATTTTATATATATAGAGAGAAAAGATCAAATGATATCGGTGTAGCTTACACCAATTATTACACCTTTTAGTTACATAATTTTCTTTTAAAACTAGCCGTTAAATTGAAAGTTTCTTTCACATAGATCATGTCTATCAAATTTTATATTAATCAAAGATCATTTGAAACATCATTCATATAGATTAAAATTGACGTAATATATATTTTTCAAAATGTACTAAAATATGAATCATTTAATCATTGATAGTCAATTTTCATAAAATTTAAGATAAATAATCAAAACAATATATAACATAATTTAACGGTTGTATCGATCAAACTTACATGCTATATAAAGTTATTGAATGATATAAGTTACATCGATGTCATTTGATCACTTCCTATATATATATATATATATCATGTAGCTTTGATAGTTTGGTTAACAAGCAACATTTTAAATCTA
The DNA here is from genome assembly GCA_026544285.1 of Pachyrhizus erosus. Taxonomy (NCBI): domain Eukaryota; kingdom Viridiplantae; phylum Streptophyta; class Magnoliopsida; order Fabales; family Fabaceae; genus Pachyrhizus; species Pachyrhizus erosus. The sequence goes on along the minus strand of JAMLFT010012176.1, from coordinate 4,877 downwards.
AAAGACTCATATTCAATATCAGCAATTCAATATATTTACTTTCTGTGGTGGAGAAACAGACTGTTAGAGATGTGACATAAAACCATTCAGCTTAAGCTTTTTGGAATGGTTCATGACATGGTATCAAACTGTCTATGACCAAGACCAAGTGGTCCAGAGTTCAATTTTCCCACCCAATTCTTCTAATTAAAAGTTGAATTTTGGCACTAGGTGAGTAGGAATGTTATCTGCCCTTCAAGTCCAAAGGGCTTTTTTGTGAGGGGGCATGTTAGAGAAGTAATAATGTAATACAGAACCATTCCCATGTCTTCATCTAACAGCTTTAAGCTTTTGGGGTAGTTGGTTCATGAGTCATGACACAGACAAGTATATGAAAAGAAACCAGAAACTCTAACATTGATGCAGATTGCAGAGAGTCTATGCATGCATCGTTCAGTCTGACTGGATAAAAAGTAATGCTTACTGCTTCAGTACAGCCAAACAAAAGGCTAACTAATGACTTCCATTGGAGAAATGCTTCCAGCGATTGCCCCATCTGCTCCATTGCAAAATGTCACATTAGATTGAACATGATCAACAAAATTTAATAAAGAAATTATGTTTTGTCCACACTACCAAAAAGGCAATAAATGCAAACTGCAGTTCTCCAAGAAGCAAGTCTTCAGAACCTCCATAATCTTTTGCCAGTACAGTTTCTAATAATTGTGTCTTGAGAAGACCCACAAAGAAGTGCACAAATCAGTAGACAATAACAGATAAAATTTTTAAGGTAAGAGTACTGATCACAGTAACCTTTTCTAACAGTTGCTTTTCTGGGACCAAAATCACCAAATATTAGTATGTGTATACCTACCTTGTCAAGATTCAAAGAAGTAAGTTCCTGCCCACTAATTCCCTTGCATTTTACAACATGTGGAATTGAGGTATAATAACATCCTTTCCTCTTAGACTTGCCAACAGATGTTGCAGAATTACCAACCTTCAGCTGCTTGTTTAGTGCTTCCTCCACTGGCATTTTAGTAGTGCTTCTAACTATCTCATTTTCACATTCAACAGTAATTTCACCTCCAATGGGCTCTGCTCATAAATTAACAATTAACAATTTAATACAATATCAAATTATCAATGAACTATTTATTACAAAGAACACCTTAGTCAAGCAAATAGCATACCAAGCCGTTCAATGACACTCTTCATGATAAAATTTGATAATCGTTTCCAATCTTCATAACGGCTAAGATTGTAAGGCCCAAGTTGTCTGTCAAATTCCAAATTTTTCACAGCTTGACTATATCTTTCTTCCTAAAGGAAAAGCAGAAAAAACAAAATAAAATTAAACATAAATAGAAAAGCATTGAATAAAAAGAAATGAAAGCAGAAAACTTGTTTCCTTGGAAGTTGTGGCACACAAATAAGCTTTGATTAAATATTAGGGATTTCCCCCATTTTCTACAAAATGCTCAAGATCTGTGAAGGTAAATCCACTAAAACTATAGTTTCCCAAATACTTTCTCAAAAATACCTAATTTGACTAACAGGATGTAAACTATATCAATCATGACAATTTGCTGCATTATAGTCATGTAAACTACATTAAAATTTTAAATGAACACATACCTCTTCCTCAGATACTTTGACTAACCTTTCCTCTTGTTTATCCCATTTACGAACAATTACCTGCATGACCACAAGACCAAACCACATAATCACTGTGTCACATATTTCTTATTTTTTCAGTATACAAATTAACCACGAACAGGGTCAAACAGATCAGCATTGATTAACAGATCAAGTATCTTTCCTAGAATCTCTGTGATATAGTGCCAATGGTTTTTTTAGAGAAATGTCTTTGGTAGATTTACAGAAAGTAGCATGTTGTGTTGTGTGCTTCTTGTTTTTTTTTATTTTTTTCTTTCACTTTTCTAATTGGTCTTGATTTCTGTAGTTATTAAGGATTTTATCCTCTCAGGTCTCATAGTCGTCACTTTCTCTTTGCTTCTAATAAATTCTGTTTATCAGAAAAAGAAAATTCTGATCAATCCATTTTAGACATCATTTTAATTATAATTAAGATTAAGATGGTTAAAGTAATATCACCACAAAATTATTAAAAGACAAGGTTGTGGTAAGAATAAGAAAAAAAATTTCACACCTGGAAGACAATAACTACGTTTGATATTTTAATTTCAACATCATTTGGCAAGGAAATAAAGTCATAAGACAACTTATGGTCAACTAACAGGAAACGTTTTAGCCAATTTTCCCTATTTCTGAGTTACCATCTTCATAAAAACTCATTATTGATTGATATTCAAAACTAATTCTTTCCTTAAATCTTTAAGCTTTCACATGTCATGGGCATTTCTCACTAGATTGGTGCAGAACAAAATCGCATGAACTGATTCACTTGAGAATCTATCGAGAAACCATAAATAAAAAATCAACATCATCAAAACCTCCAACAAAAATCATTTTAAATCAAAGCATGAAGATTACACCCTCATCTCATCTATGACTCTATTGTCAAATAATTAGTGAGAACATGAATTACAACATTAAGATATAGTGCCCGATGGGATTTCTAAACTAGAAAAAGATTTAATCAAAGCTCAGTGAACCAAAATTAATACAAATTTAATTGAATCATTTGAGACATTGAATTTTTTATTTTCAAACCTCTGAAGGGCCAGCATCAATAAAGAATCCAATAATTGGTGAGAATTCTTTTCCATCCCTGCATGAATAAAAAAAAAGGAAGAATCAGTGCACCAAACAATTTGAGAAACTATGCTACAAAAAAGAAACATTATTAATTCCAGCAACTGACATAAACAGTGATATCTTATGCTAAACATTTTATGGTCAGCAAACATAATACTCGAGAGACCATAAGCAAGAGATATATTACTTCCAATATCATGATCCAAGGTTAGTTCCTGAAAACTACACATTGCCACAGTATACAAGATTGTAAAGACATTAATACACATAGAATAGGCAACTCTAGGGAAAACATTGCTTCGTCATACACTGCTACACCCACCACTCTTATCTTTGCCTTTTAATCCAAGAACAGGACACCACATACATCCATAGGGGAAGACAGGATTTTTCAGGAGTAAGAAGAAATAAACAAAAGAGAAAGGGGTGTGGGAAAAAATTAGGCACTGATAATTAGGAAACATGACCAAACCTGCTTGATGAACTATAATACACAAAATGAGTTCCTGGAGGAATCATCTTAATACCCTTGAAAGCAGGCCCCACGGAGAATATCTACAAAACCAAACACAGAAGAAAAATAATGTCAGATTGTCAGTGCGAAACAAAGTTGAAATCATGGTTGGATTTTTAATATCCCACGAACTTCAAATTTTATTTTCAGATACCGTATGATAACAACATTAAAAAAAAAACTAAATAAAAAACAACAACAACTTGGTAATACAGAAGAATAAAAAAAAAAAGGAGAAAGGTTAAAGAGGAACATAGTTTACCTGAGTATCGATGGCAACGAGGGTGTACTGAGGAACATCGAGGAAGAGAAGAGTGACACCGTGCTTGACAAGCTCTAACACTGTTTCAGAATCCATAGATTAGAGGAAAATGAACAATTTCGTGATGGCAGGGTTCTCGGAAGTACCAATGGAACACGAGTGTTATGCTGCAAACTGCTTCGCAACTAAGAACAATTCAGAAATGCGAACAGTCTTCTAAAGCTTTAAGAGCGGGGACAGATAATAAAAAAGAAAATTAAAAAGGTATGCATATATACTCCAAGATCAAAATTAAAATATATAACACTAAAAAATAATAAAATTGGAATTTTTTTTTCAAAGTTCATTTCAATTTTTTTTAAGTTCTTGTATCCTGAAGGCTAAATGCTAAAGGGTTAAAAAAATTTCACATACGTTGAGTTTAATTTTCATATTTTATTATTTTAAAAATATTTATATTATCAACTAATTAAAAATTATTTTAATAATTTTTAAAATACTTATTATAAAAAATAAAAATTTTAATTTATAATTGAATGATAGTCATTTAATTAAAATTTCAATTTATTACACCTTAACCATACTTCGGATTATTGTTTATCTCTAAAAATTGTTTTTGACTTCTTGCGAAACTTATCATCTATGAATGTAAAAGAATCATCGTCTAATGTTAAATTAGAAGGTTTCAACTCTTATTATTCTGCTTTTCTTAATAATAATTTGGTCAAACACTTGTATTTTTTATAAAATGATTTTGAATTATTTTAATAAAAATATTAAATAAATGGGCATTTAAAAAATTATTCAAATTTATAAAATGATTTTTAATAAAAAAAGTTTCTAAGTAATTACTTATTATAATATTTCCCTGCTGAGTCTAAAATTTAGCTTATTGCACATAATAAGAATTGGTTGGTAGAGGTGACAAATAGGTGGTTTGGGCAGTCCAATGGGCTATAGTGTGAAAAATGAGTTAAGTTGGGTGGACTAAATTTTTTTATGAACTATAAATAGATATACGTTTTTTATATTTATTTTTAAAATATAAATATATTTTTAAGTTGGGTGTACTAAATTTTCCTTACGTAGATTTTATAAATTTTTTTCACATAAATGCCCCTTTTGCGAAAAATAAAATTGGGAGAAACGTGCATGGTACCTCATCCCAAACTCGACCACTACTATGAAATACCCACTTCAACCTCAACACTATAGCATCATTCACCATAATCTATCACGAAAACAACTCCCTCACCAAGCCCCACAGCCACAGAAACAACAACATTAATAAAATTTTCCATAATTATCAATTTTAAAACATTATAAATTTTTTATTTTTATAATTTTAGATCATAAAAAATATTCATTACGTATTATATA
>JAMLFT010012175.1:0-10583 GCA_026544285.1 Pachyrhizus erosus | reverse complement strand
AAAATTTATAATAAATAAATATTTTTAAACTTATAAATTATATTATAATTAAAATTTGTAATAAATAAATATTTTTAAATATATAAATTATATTTTAGATTTATGATATATAATTTATATTGTCTAATATATTTATAGTTATTCATAATTTTTTTAAATAAATTTTGAAATTTAATTTAAAATTAAAGATATTAAAAATGATATATTAAAAAAGATAAGAAATTAAGTTAGATAATAATAATGATATATTGATAATTACTCTTTGCTACAGAGTTGGCAGTATGTAAATTGTAAAACAAAAATTTAAAACAAATGTATTTTTTTTTTCTTTCAATCGTATGTGAGAACGGTTGGATTTCCTTTTTCCAACTCGCACCTGCCTAAATCCCTTATTGTAATCGTTTTTTTTTATTTAATCTAACTTGAGACCCTAATTAGTCTGCCTAAATGGCTTACTTTTTATTCGAGTTTTTCAAGTTATGGATGATTTAGAGGTTTTCTTTTATCATCCCTTGCAATTTATTAAATTATTCAAATAATCATATGAAAAAGAGGTTATATCAAATGTATCATTTTATAAAATAGAAATATTTAAATAAAAATAAAATTTGAAGGAGTGTGAAAAAGTGAAAAACTAAATAAATAAATAAATAATTATACTCTATTGCTTATATTGAGAGAAAGTTATAAAATTTTAAATTCGACAAAAAAAAAATTAAAATTTTCATGTTTTCTCATCTCTAGGTATCTTTTTTTCTTTCACATTCTTTTTTTTAAATTTTTTTTTCTCTTTTTTTCTATCTCTCATTTTCCTCTTAATTTTCTCTTTCATTTTTTTCTATTTCCTCTGTATCTCTCTTCTTTATTTCTTTATTCTCTCTCTTTATTTTGTTTGTTCTCTCATTTCTCTCAAACCTCTTTCTTCTTCTTTTTTTTTTTCCTCTCTTCCCCTCTCTGTCCTATGTGTCTTCTCCCTCTCTCATCTCTCTCTTTACCTCTTTTTCTTTTCCCCTTTTCTTTTCTATCTCTCTTCTCTATTAAAAAGTGTCAGTATTTATATTTTTGAGTTTCAAAATATTTTATTTGATCTTTTTATATTAGAAAATATATATATTACACATTTATTAAGAAAACAAGATAACTATATTAAATTTTAATAATCTCATATTATTTTTTAAAAATATCTTTTATATTTATTACACATAAAAAAACATAAAAATAAAAGAGAAGAAAATGTAGTGACAAGATAAAAAAAAATTAAATATATAACAATTCCTTAATATTTCATTAAAGAAACTCTCTAATGATGAGAGACACTTAGAAAATTGTTTTAAATGAAAATTTCATACCAACAATAAAATAGGATTGTTGGAAATATATTTTAAATTAAATAAAGGATATTTTATGAATAACATAATTAATTAGACTAAAAATTGTCAAAATTTTCTTATAAAAAAAGAAAAAAATAGAACTTTTTTTTTCTTATAAAGGAGATTGAAGGGAGTATTATCTAACATTTTTTGAATGATTGAATATTTAAAAATTGTCTAATTTTATTTTTATATAGTTTTATATTATAATTTCTATTCTTAAATATATGCTTAAAAAATAAATTTTATATATAATAGAAATTAAATTATCCTACCAAATAAAAATTTTGAAATTTAAAATTTTTTAATTTATTTATACACCCAACAAAACATTTTAAAAATGAAAAAATTAAATCAAAATAATATAAATTTCAAAATATTTCAAATTCCCTATAATTTTAAACATTCTCATCCAAACACAACATAAGTTTTGTCCTAATTTAAACAAGAACTAAATGTATTTTTTGTCTTCATAAAAAAGCAAATTTTTATTTTAACTCTTGAACAAAAAATGATTTTTATCATTATAGAAAATTAAAATAAATTTTTTTGTTGTCATGCGCAACCCATTACGGGCATATATATTTAATGGAATGTTAGACGACCATACAGTGGCAGATGCAGAAATCTGAGTTAACGAGTGAAATTTATTTAAAATTTAGTAATAATTATTATTACATATATGAAAATAGAAACATAAATGTTAAAATCTTAAAATTTTAACATATCTCATCAAATAAATTACATATTTAATAATTCTTCTTTATGTGATTTCATATTTTTTAAATTGTGGAATGACCAACTCATTCTCAATGTTATTAAATTTCCACTAGACGAGTTGCCAAATTTCCATTAAACTCATTGTCAACTCTTACTCTAACTAGTTGCTAAATTTATTAAATCAATAGGATAAAATTTTCTTAAAAAATTTGCAATATTTCTTTAAGGAAAAGATTTGTTCAGAACAATGCAATAATAAAATAAATAAATAAAGGAGAGAAAAAAAAATCATGAATTTAACGTGATTTGATATATAATGTATGTTGTCTACATCCACGACTATACTAAAAAGTATATTTATTTTGATGTGTCATAAAAGGTTTACAAGGGGTTACTTATATAGAAATATATAAGCAATGTCTCTCATTATTTACATAATGTAAGATTAAAATCAAACTACATATTTCTAACAATTCTTCCACTTGAAGTTTGATTTACATTACTACCTAGTGTAATGTTTTCATTATTAATTATTTTCGAAGGTAAGTTGAGGTAATACAAAGCCGGATCTAACAACTCTCAATCTAACTGCTTCATGTTTTCTATCTGCATCTTCTAGAATTTGAAGTCTCTACCAAAGGCTCAATCTTCATCTTCCCTTCTTCAAACGCCATTGCTCCTGCTGCTTTCTAAGAAAGCTCTCACTACTTCTCTAAACTGAGATTCTTGAAAAAAAAAATAAATCTTTTATGATGTGGAAGATCAGACAAAGTTGCAACCACAAAGCATACTAAGATATTAGCTCAGATAACACTTGTTAGGAATAATGCAATAATAAAAAAAGAAAATAAAGGAGAGAGAAAACGACTTAAGAATTTAACGTAGTTCAATACACGTTGTCTATATCCACGACTATACTAGGAAGTTTATTTATTTATTTTGGTATGTTACTGAAAAGTTTACAAGAGATTTGCTTATATAGAAATATAAGAGTAATGTCTCTCATCATTTACACAATATGGAATTAAAATCAAATTACATATTTCTAACAAGATCGACTAGGTTAGCATGTTTCTCTTTATAAATGTGTCTTTCGTGATTTATTTTAATCATTAAAATGATATGTTAACTTTAATTTGCTAGAGAGTTTGGAAAACAAAAATGAATTGCAGTCAAGAAATTGATGGCAATGGATACAAATATATAAAAAGGGGGAAGATAATAAAGCTCTAAATATATATTTATAGTTTTCTCAATGTTAAGAGTGTATTTGAACACTCAATTCAGCATAGATGTAACCATTTTGGGTTGCATCTTTTAGTGTGTATCGTATTATATGTCAACATATTACAGTCAATTTTTTAAAAATTCTTAAAATAAATATTATTTATATATCTTAAAATGAATGCTAAAGATCAAAATTAATAATTTTTAGAATTTGCATAGATAAAAACAAGGAAGTATTTTTTTACAGAAATTAAAATTAAAATTTATTCATTAAACAAAAATTAAAAATAATATTTTCAAATGTTAGAAGAATGAAAATAATAAAATAGAAAAAATTAAATCAAAATTTATTCATTTTATAAAAACAAAAATGATAATAAATTCTTTAAATTATACATAAAATACGAAAGTTAATTGCCACCGAGGTAGATGATGTGGTGTGGGCAGACAAAATACAGAAAAACACTAAAATAAATTAATTTTACGTACAACTTACAATATATTTTCTTCAAAGGTTGTTTTTTCAAACTCAAAATTGAAACTCCTCTTGAAAGCTTGCACAGTATAACTTCAGGATTAGTTTTTAGAATAGTAACTCCAATAAAGCCTTGAAATTTTCAATAAAGTCGTGGTTTACGTATATGACTTGCTTAAACTAAATCTTTAACATAAAACCATGATTATAAATCATGAATATTATAGGTAAATTATTTTTTTTCATTAGAATTTTCACAATTGACAATCCTCATCAAGATTATTTAGTTATAAAAAGTCCTGTACGGACAATACTTATGACGGGTCTTAATTTCATCCTAAAAAATAGGTTTAAACAACAATAATAATAAGGTTTTTATGAATTAGCTTTTATAAACAACAATAATAAAGTCAAATTATCAATATATATATATTGAGAGAAAGGAATGCTAACGAATATCAAAAATAAGATTTTGTGAATTAAGATATAAGCGAATATCAGTTACTTTTATCCTATTTAAATATACTATCAAAAGTATTTTTAATTAATTGATATTGTAATTTTTGTAATTTTTTATTTTTATATTAAATTTTAATGAAAGATACTTAACAAATATCTTTAAATATAATTAATATAATTAAATAATATTAATTAAAAAAATTTAATTAATTAATTATTTGTGTGTGTGGGTGAGTGAGCGGGTACGTGTCTAACTGTGGAGGGGTTGGTGTGAGTGCGTGACAATGTAAAATAAAGTTTAGAAATTATACTCAAATCCTTTGAGATTTTATCTTATTACGTATAATAACTTTTTATTAGTTTTTACAATAAACTCTTTATTACACTATTTCTCCCCTTAATTAGATCGGCTTGGAATTGAAGGAGAAAGTGGGAAAGTGTTGCTTGCTCTAAGTACTAAGCCAAGCTTCAAGAGTGCTTTAATGGTGGGAGAAGAAAAATCTAGCTCCAAACCATTGAATCCTCAGTAGAAGATGAGAGAAATAGAAAGAAATTCACTAAGTGTGTAGTGTACGTGTATCTATGGTGAAGAGAAACAAAAGAAAGAGTGGAATTGGCTTGCTTGAAAAGTTTTAACAAGAATCACCAATTTCATGACAAGTGACCAAATAATTTGTGGTCTAGAAAAATTAGAGTTAGATTTATTTTAGTTATAATTGTTGATGATTAACCATAACAAACTCAAGATTATTCCTATCAAATGAGAAGTCAACTTAATTAGTTACTATTTTAGTTGGAGTAAACAAATATTATAAAAGAAAAAGCATGGAAAAATTACTTTTTGCTACTAATAAAGTAATTTAATTTAGTGTACACTATATAACTTATTTCAACAATGAATTCTTAAATTTGTCAAAAATATACTATTGAGCTTTGATAGTTAATTAGGAGTACTTTTGTCATTTTTGCAAGAATTCTAAACATTTTAAAAAAATATTAAAAATTAATTTTAATATTTTAAATATTCTTCTGAGCTTAAAATATAATTTTTCTGAAATTTAAACTACTTTTTCTAATTTTTTTAATTTAACTAATACATGATATTTATCATTATTCTTAATAATACATAATCAAGCTTTTACTTCATCTAATTAAAGTGTTTCTGAATAAAAAGTTGAAGTATTTCAATTAGTAGTGTATAATGAAGGTAATAAGAGTAAGATAATTTAAGTAAGACTTACATATATCTGAAATTTAACAATCCCTTTAATCAAATAATTCTCAATGATAAATTCAATAAATATCTTTTTAATAAGTAGCCATAACATGTCATCATCTAAAGAAGATATACAGGATATTAATATATTAATAAAAAAAATTAATGAGAATAAGCATCTTTTATCCTTTTCTCTAATTATTGGGGCAGTAGTTTAGATATGTGAATTGCTTTAGTCAAGATAATTTAATAACAATCACAATCGTATTAGTTAGAACATAATATATAATTTAAGCAAGTCCCGGAAATAAATTTTAATACCTATAAACTCTTTTTTTTTTTTTGTACAGGGGAAAGAAACCTATAAACTCATTTAGTATTTGAAATGTTCGTACCAATACACAATGCAATACGAGAAAATTAGGATATTATTCTTTTTTTTAAAATGTTTATAGGATTATTTTCATAGTCAAAATAATTTAATTTAATTAATATATAAATAATATTAATATTGTTCTTTAATTAAAATTAGAATTTCACTTCAATAATTTATATAACAAAATATTTCATTAAATATAATCGTATATTATCGAAATAAAACCCCAAACAAATAGGAGAACAACATTAATAATACTTATAGTATTACATCTATATTTTATCTCTATTTAACAATTTTCACAGCTAGGATGTAACAAAATCAAAGAGGAAAGGAATGCATGTAATAAAGCAAACAACATTTAGTAATTTTTTTAAAAAAAAGATGTCTAATGAATTTACCCCTTTTATTCTAAAATAATTAATATTTTGACATAAATAAATTTATATTAATTAATGTTTATAGTTTTTTTGATGAAAAATTAAATTTTTTATTTTAAATTTGTCTTTAGTAAATTACACCGATTTTAATTATTATTGAGTAACATGCCTTTCAATTTATCCTAAATAGTTATAAATATTATATTTATAAAAAATAAGAATATTTTGATAAATTGATTCAACAAGTAACTTATTGTTGCTATTTTTAATTTTTGTGAAAAAAAAACTTTGAACATAAGTTATTTAAGAAAGGAGAAAATCTTACTTTTTAAGATCTTAATAACCAACCAATACTAAGTGTTATTAAACCTGACTCAGTTTAACAAATTAAATCAGTTGGATCGAATATCAAAAACTAATTGAGTCAATTTTATTTTTTTATCGTTTATGTTATTAACTCAGTGTCATGTGATCAATCTAGTTCCAAACCAGACTCAACCGGTGTATTCACCGGTGACTTTTAACGTTATATTTTACATTCTCCAAGGTTGTTGTACTCTTTTACAAGAAACGAACTTGCAAACTTGAAGTGTTTGAATGACACCTCAACACTAAGCTACCACCATAATAGATACAAAAAATTACACACACATATATATATTAATTCGATCAATGATCTAATATTTTAATCAAATTAACGATAAATCTGATTTTAATAACAATTTTTATTAAAAAATATATAAAAACATATTTATATAATTTTTTATTAACAATGTTCATAAGGTCCAATATCAACATGCTTCATGTTGGATAGGCTACCTTTTGACACCATGATCTTAATTCTTTTTTCACTTACATGTCCAAGTCTTTGATGCCATAAGAAGGAACTATTGGCAGCCTTTGCGACAGTTACCATATTCTTATTTGCAATCATGTAAAGAAACCATCGTTTCTTTCCACGAGCAACAACCAGATTGTCTTTCATTACCTTCCAAGTTTCATTTCTAAAAATAGTGTAATGTCCCTCATCATTCAACTGTCTTATAGATATTAAGTTTCTCTTTAAGATAGGGATATGTCTGACATTGTGCAAAGTCCATAGGACATCGTTAGAGGTTTTGATGTCAACATTACCTTTTTCCACAATATCAAAGGATTTTCATCTGCAAGATAAACCTTTCCAAGCTCTCTTAAAACATAGTTATAATAGTGTTAAAAAAGTTGTAGTGTAGAATGACACACCTGAGTCCATAATCCATGAATCCACAAGACTATCTAAACTACAAATTAATGCATTTGCAATGTCATCTGTTGCTGCATTTGTTGATTCATCATCATCTTGTTTCTTTTTATTATTCTTCATTTTTGGAGTCTTACATTGATTAACAAAATGATCATTTTTCTAACAATTCTAATAAGTAATATCATTTTTTATTATTACTTGCTTTCTCCCTCTGGATTTTGATCTATCTTAACCTTGATTCTGACCTTTCTAGCTACTTCTTTCTCTAGTTTTAGTACTTAACATTAAGCCAAAATCAAAATTGAAACATTCTCCTGAACCTCACCTGCAAACATCTTCGCTTAAGATCAAGTCTCGAATGTCATCAAGCTTTAACTTGTTATTACTTGCAGAACTACTAACTGCAGTAATGGATACACTCCAACTATCCAGAAGGGATGATAATAAAATCAATGTTTTCACCTCATCATGAAAATTGATTTGCATTGATGTCAACTGGGCAAGAATTGTGTTAAATTCATTAATGTGATTAGTAACAAAATTACTTTCACCCATTCTAAGGTTGACTAGCTTGCATATCAGATACACTTTGTTAGCTGTAGATGGCTTCTTGTACATGTTTGACAATGTCTTCATCAGACCTACAATTATTTTCTCGTGCAGAATGTTGAATGCAACGTTCTTTACCAATGCCAGTCGAATCACACCAAGCTTTTAGAATCCGAAGTCTATGCCATCAAATTTCTCAATCTTCACATTTTTTTCTTCCAATGTCATTGCTCTTATTGCTTTCTAAGAAAGCTTCTACTACTTCTCTAAACTGAGATTCTCAGGAAAAACAAATATTTTATGATGTAAAAGATCAGACAAAGCCACAATCACAGAGCATACTAAGATATTGGCTCAGATTCCAATTGTTAGGAACAATGCAATAATAAAAGAACGAAATAAGAGAGAGAGAGAAAAGACTCAAAAATTTAACATAGTTCAACACGTAATGTATGTTGTTTACATCCACGACTACTTTTGAATATATATTTTTATTTTTGGTGTGTATCCAAAAAATTTACAAAAGATTGCTTATATAGAAGTATACAAGTAATGTCTCTCATCATTTACACAATATGAAATTAAAATCAAATTACATATTTCTAATAATAGATACGAAAAATTACACACATATAAATATATATTAATTTGATCAGTGATCTAATATTTCAATCAAATTGACGATAAATCTGATTTTAATAACATTAATAATGTTTTATGATAATTTTTTTATTAAAAAATATATAAAAAAACATATTTAAAATGAATCCCAATAAAAAAAATCTTCTTTTATTCTCCTAATTAATGTTGTATGTGTTTTTTTAAAAAAAATTAGTACTTAATGGAAGTCATCTCATAAATCTACGTTACAATAATGATTACAATAACAAACATTATTTATTGTGTTTCACACATTACTAACAAAAAATTTAATTTAAAAGTGTTGTCTAACTTATGTTATTATATGAGAGAGGCTAAGGTGAGAGACTAATGTCTCCCATCATAAGAAACTCTTTCTCGACCATTAGTTATATATATATATATATATATATATATATATATATTTCAAATTGATGACTGAGATCTTTTCTTTTTTTTCTCTTTTTCCTCTTCAATTTTCTAATTTATCCTTCCATCTGCATAACACACCTAACCTAAAAAATGCATTTGTGAGGGCAGTGAGAAGAGGCACCTTAGTCACCGCGGCATCCGTAGTCGTTCCAATGATGAAGAGCAAACAAGAGAGTGAAAGATAAAGAGAAAGGGAGGAGGAGCAACAAAATGTTGCAACGCTACCACTACAATGTTCTTTCCGGAGTGCGAGGAGCAAAGAACGAGGATGGAGAGTGGGAGGAAGGGAAGAGAGAAGTGCAGGGAAGAGAGAAGTGCAGGGAAAGGAAAAGAAAAAATTGTAAAAAGAGAAGGAATGTTGTCACCGGAGGTCATTTCTGGTGGCGACACACGACGAAGCTTGCGGCAATCAGAGGAGTAATGTGGAGTTTTATAGTACACATTACTAGTGATTTATAGTACACAATGATAAAACAATATATATATATATATATATATAATAACTAATAAAATTTACAATATGAAAATAACATAAAAATGAAAAAAAAAAAAAAATTGGAAAGGTTAACTATGAAATGGTACTAACTAGTTGTAGTTTGAAGATTTGAAAGAATGAGCAAGGAGTTACAGTTGGCTCTCTTGCTTGCAACATACTTCAGTTTACAGTAGTTCTAAAGGATGCTACTTCTAACTTAAATAATGGAAAATGCAGCCTAAATGGCCATGGAATTGCAAATGAGAGTGACAAGGACGCTTTTTTTTACGCCAAGACATTTAAAGTTGAAATTATATAAAATAAAAATTTACATTTGGGCACCACAGATTATCTAATACACAACGTTACATATGAGAAACTAGATGGTAAATATTTCAAAACCAATTGTACCTTTGCTTTTTTAGCAAATCATATATACAGGTTCTAAAGAATGAAGAGATACTCGACGAACAGGAGTGTCCGAAGGATACTCATATTACCCCAGTACAATTACAATGGATAATGTTTATCATATATACATTTTTTTTTTCATTTCATTTTTTTTCTTATTTTACTATTTTTTTTAACCCATATATCTTGTTGATTAGTTTTTTCTGGTCGAGCTAAAAAAACCTCTTATATATTGACTAAAAGTTTGATTTGAGTTGTAAGCCAAAATTGTAAAGATTATCAAAATAATTTTTTTTTATTTTTAATAAATATTTTTTATAAGCATAAACATGAATTGAATAACTTGCAGTTATTATAATATTAGTTTAATTATAAATTTTACCTTTAATTTTTTATTTTTTTAATAAACTTTAATTCTAACAAATTAATTTCACACATTTTATCTTTAGTGTTAAAGAAATTTGTAAATTTTATCTTTCATTATTCATTCGTTAATTGTTCATAAAATTTGTTAGAAAATAAAAAAATCAAAATAAAATTTATCAAAAAAACATAAAATTGAGATAAAAAATACAATTTTAAATGATGAAACGTAAAATTTATAATTTTTT
>JAMLFT010012174.1:0-10583 GCA_026544285.1 Pachyrhizus erosus | reverse complement strand
TTTTAATTTTTTTTTTAAAAATTATTTATAATTAAAATAATATTGTATCATAATATAATTTATATATTAAAGTTTAGATATTTATTATAAAATTTAGCTATATAAAATATAAATAATTATTCTGTATATTGTATTGGTTAAAATACCAGTTGTTTATGAAGTTTTCCAAATTGGAAAGTAGTTTTTCCATCTTTCCTTCGCTTAGGCCATAAATAGCTATTAGCTAGGATTGAGTTAATTTTAATTAAGGCCCAAACTAACTCTGTTTTGCTAGTAGTGAGACCAGGGAAGTCAGATCCCAATTTCTAATTATTAGTTTCTTTTGGTACTGTTTATTAAGTTTCTGGACTAGTGTTATTCTTAGTTTTTTCTTTCTTTCTTTTTTCTATAGAGAATTCTGAGCGTGTTTAAGTAACTGTTTGTAAAATTAATTTTAAAATTGATTTGGATTAGAAATGATTTGAAGTATAGCTATTATGTTTGACTGTTTTTATTTTAAAAAGCTAATAAAATTTAATATAATTTTTTTATCCAGTGGAAAAAACTTTGGCCTCTTCCACGCACGGTCACTCCCACTCCAATTATTAATATATTATATTATTTATTTATTATCCAACGATCTTATCTTGCAATCTCTCGCCTTTTAATGTCAATTTTTAATACATAATATTTTGTATCAAAACAGTTTCTCATACGGAATATGGTCATTAGTCTAAGTTTGGACACAAACATAAGTAGAGAAGAAGTTGTATTAGCTTGTCTTAACATAACCTATCATGTATATTGGAAGATCCAATAATTCATTCCCTTATGCAGTATGAACCATGGTTTATGCATTGTTCCTCATATACTCTAACTGACAAGGTGTCTGCATTGGTGCATCATTGCTACGGCGAAGGCTTTGAAGGGTGGTGAGCACGCACGCTACTCAGCACTTTGGTCTGTTATTAATGTCACTTTTACAAATTACAATATACAATACTCTTTTAGAGTGATTGTGAACTCTTTGCATGTCTATGTTTATTTCCCAATGACAATGAGATTTCTTAGTTATTAACAGACTCATTTTGAAACTCTAATTAAAATTCACTGCTAATTTACACCTTACACGAAAGCTTTTGCAGAAGTTTGAGAAGCAAAGGGAAAGGGAATTTCAAATATCGGTGGACAAAACCGACTGGGCAACTACTTTTGGACAATGATAATAGAGAAGAACTTAACATATTATCATGATTATACACACACATATGAAAACATGCACGAACACACTTAATGGAATCAATTCCATCATAAAGCGTTACTGTCAAACATGAATTCATTTTATACAGAAGCCATTATTCCCTCCCCCAAATTTTTATAAGTAAAAATAAAATCATTTATTTGTACTAAACTATCCGTAACTTTTTAAAAAAATTCTACGATTAATGACCGTCAAGTTTGAATTTTTTGTTTTAAAGCAATCATCATAGGTTTGATGTCTCGACAGAACTATAAAGTCACCCTTGAAAATAACCTATACTTAATCGTGTACTTAAGATGAAAGTGCAGAGTTACATTTAAATAGTCTAGTCATGGTTGTGACTGAAAAATGGATGAATTTGAAATTAGGTTAAGAAATTGGAGAAATAATAAATTCTGGCTAAAATTAATAATGGCACTAGACTCCCATTTGATGATTAAGATAGCGGGTACCAACTCTTTTAACTTTTAGCAATCAATTAATAGAAGAAGAAAGGGAAATTTGTAATGTCATGGAGCTGCTTTCAACTTGCAGAGATGAGTCCCTTCATTCTTATCCTTGACAGAAAAAGATGAAACCCATAGTCCACCATCACAGTTATTCAGGGACAGGCACAACTCAAAGGCTCATTCCCTAAAGGGGATGCAATTGATAGCACAGTGGACCCTTTTCCTCTTATGGTAGTGTAGTAGAAATATAATACTAGTTGTTGTTGTGCTTAAATTGGCTTTTCCGATCCATCACATGGGTGTCCTTCACACAGCCCAAGTTCCCATAGACATGGTATGGCGAGAGAACGATCAATGCTGACTTGTCTTACCAAATATGTGTAAAGGACAACTGGCAATTACTCAGAGTGTTGTTCAAGCCTAGCTAGGACACTGAGTTTTGTATTTTCCCTTCGTTTTTTCATTTCTTGTTTTGAAAGGGCACTGCTAGTTTATCCCTTTCGAATCTTTATTTATTTTTTACTATAACCTTATTCAAATGGCTTTTCACCTAAGAGATGTTGATCTCTCATTCTTTCTCTCATATTTGGTGAAACTAGGTTAATTGGGGAGGTTTTATGCAAGACTTTTAATAGAAAAAATAAATAAATAAAAAGCATCTATCAAGACATATTAGCAGTTATTTTATTCTTACCATTCTGATGGAAACAGAACATATGAAAGTAACTGATTACATGACAAGAATAAATCTAATTGGATACGCAAAAGTTGGATCGAAATTGACTAGAGCTGGCCCAAAAAGTTCCACTGGTTCTCATACATAAACAGGAAATTTCCCTAAGAAGGAAAATGGTTTTTAGAAAATGCTTAAACAGAAATAGATTTCTTTTCTTTTAGTTAAAAAATAATCTTTAATGAATCACCGTGAAATTCAATTTATGACGGTAAACACAAGTAATTATTAATTGATTAAGAGCAAATAACCAAACTAATTTCAGACCAAGATTAACCAAAGAGAGCTGAAGGCTGAAAATAATACATGTGACAATTTGGATTCATTAAGAAGAGTTTGCAATGATAAGGATTTGGATTCTCTCTAATAGATTTTTTTTTTGGTTAAATTCTTTCTAATAGATCTCTTTCCAGCCTTTCTCGTCAGAAAATTGACCAACTTAAGAATCAGAATGACCAATTTGGTAGTATCACTGAAAATTTGTCTAAGATCATGTTATTAATTAATTTAATATGCTTCATCAATCAATCTGAACTAGTTCGAGATGTTTGCAGATTTCTCCTTCAGATATGTTTCTACAGAAATTCTACATTTTAGCAAGGGGAAGAGATTAGATAACTAAAAAAACACTTGAATGTTTAAATTAGAAGACTTAAGATCTATTTTGGAACATATTTATACGATTACTTTGGCTGAGATGTAATTTGCTGTTTTCGGTATAATCCATTCATCTTACAACTGAATCATCTATTATGGATTTTACCCCATTTATTTTGATTCAGAACACAATCTTGCAATTATATTAACCAATGCAAGAAGTAAATTAACCATTTATTATTTTATTAGTTTAATTTAAATGGAGCAATGAATTGTAAATGTTTAGTTAGAATTTTAACTGAAGAGACGTTTGTTGAACAATTTTCAAATTACAATAACAGCAATCTTTATTATTAGGTCAGGTCTTACACTATTGGATTTGAGTAATATTTTTTGGATATTCCAACAGTGTAAATATGAATAGAAATAATTCAAGGGAGTTTTGTCTTGATGCATGATACAACAGAATGAAACAAAATGAACACGGGTCTTTTATTTTATAAATTGTAAATAGATCTACCATCATTTCAAAATAAAACAATGATATATATTATAAGAAATAAAATAAAACATACTTTTATTTTACCCGTCAAACAGGGACAGAATCAGAAATGTATCAAAAGGGAGTCCAAATTTTTTTACACAATTATTTAAATATTTAACTTCTAATAAATGATTATTTAATAAATAATGAGTTTTATAAAAAAAATATTATTAATTTTATATATAAAATTAGAAATAAAAATCACTATTAAAATGTAAACTTAAAACCCTATTTTTCTTATTATTTATTCAATTAATATTTTTTAATTTTTATTTTTATTTTTATTTTTACTTTCTTGGGGGCTTTTTGTGGGGAGGGGGAAGCCACTGCTTGGCCCCCGGATCTGTTCCTACCAACAAATACATAAACTATTATCTATTATATAATTTAAAAAATGCAACTTCGAATCTCACTTAATTTTTGTAATAATCACGAAATACCTTAAATTCAATAATTAAAGAGATAAATGAAGTTATAAGATATACCGATTTAGTACACGATAATTTAAAAGAGTGACATTGAAAGTAATTAATAGGAAGTGTAAATTAATAGAAAGATGCTAGATCTAGATTTTATGATGATTCAAAATCAGAAGAATTTAACTCTTCCAGGCTTAAGGAAAAATAAAAATAAAAAATTTATGAAAAAAGAAATATTTGTTATCTACCCAGTTCGCCTGTCTAGAAAAAACAAAAAAACAATTTTTGATGTATGAAACCATTGGTCTTTCATTAATTCATAAGAATAAACGCAAAATTCATTACAAATATCCTGACACTACTGAGATCGTTATGCCTTTTGTGATCCAATAAGGAATTTCGCTACCTTAGGATCATCAAGTGACCAACTTCTTTTATCTTCATAATTGTTATTTATATTTATAATTTTTATAATATTTATATGTAATTATTATTTTTTTTTTATATATTTTTTAATTTTTTGTTCATATTTTTAATCTTTAAATAAATTATTTTTGTAGTTTGAAATTTAATTTTTACTATTTTTTATATTTGATCTTTGTTTGTTTTGCTCAGTTGACTTTCTTATTTTAAATTTATTTAGTTTTTGCATTTGTCTTTATATTTAACCCCTAAAATCTTGTAGTTTACTTAATTTTATTGGAATTATACAAGTTTATGTGAAGAGGATACTTATTATTTTGTTACTTAAATGATTTGTTATTCTTTTCAAAAATTTAATAGTGTGTAATAATATAATATTATTATATTTTCTTTAATAAAAGTGCAATCATATTTTCATTTTTATAAAATAGTAATCTTTTGATTTTTTTAATTGTCAATTTTCTAAAAATAATTATTTTTATTTATTTATCATTTTCAAATTTTAAATAACATTAATTACTCTCTTATTAATTATATTCTTACTTATTATCATTTTTAATTAACTTACACATATATTTATTATGAAGTAGAAATGAAAAATGATAAAATAAGAAAATCTATAATTACTTTATTAAAAAAATATTATATTTCTTAGTTATTACACAAAAAATTTAAAATATAGATAAAATGAATCGAAAGTAGTAAACGATTAGGATGATTTTCGTATATACATGTGGGAGCCAAAATAATTTAACCTAATCCCTTGTTCGATCTCTTTTTTTATAACACTCGTTTATTTCAATTTTTCTAACTTCTTTTCTTATAATTATTTAAATTCTTTACTTTAGTAATTTTTTATGTGAATAATTTGATATGGCGGTTTACTATACCAACTATATTAGAAATAAAAGGAAAAAAAAATATGAGTTTAGGTGAAGTAATTAACAAATTGGAATTAGTAACAAAACAAAATACTGATACAATAAGTTGTACTGAAAATTTAACGAACATGGCAAATCGATAATCTAAAACGATGAGTTTTCCCTATTAATTATATAGGGTCCTATATGTCATTCATTAATACTTTAACATAAACAAAAGACTGGTCGATTCATATATCAAACTAAAAATTCAAAATTAAGAAAACGACAACATAAACTTGGATCGATGATCGTCAAAACGTGGCCAACATTAATTATAAGCATAACATATTGTTCACTTTGCCACGCTTTCTATGAATCCCTTTAAAGATCCTTTTGGTTGCAAACCAAAGCCCTTCGCATCCGATCTCTTCATAATCCTCAGCCTCTTGCATGACTCCATAAACATTCTGTTAAAGTAACATGATTAAAAAACATATAAGTTTTACATCACAAAACATTAAAATTAACATAGCTTAAAAGAAGATACATAAAATCATCATCATTTACTTGTTTATTTTTTTTCTTATTTGAAAATTCATATATTTCATTTCATGGGACATTGGATCATTCTCGGAAATGTTGCCAACTAAGAAGCTTTTCCACCCTCTTTATTTTGATGTATCCAATAACAATAATGGCTTTGCCCTTTTCAGGGTAGGCCACATCGTTTCCCCGTTCCTAATTTGGTGCTGAACATTATAACGAGGGATTCACGCATGTCGGTTATATGGGGTCCAATATATATACCGTCGGCATCACAAAAATATGTCCATTTCCACTTTCCTACATCAACTTTTCTAAAATGCTGGTCTCACCGCTCGGTATCAAGTTTTCAATTTTAATAATTCATAGAAGATCTTAATTAAATCACTTTGGCTAGCTTATCCGTGTTTCAATTTTAGAGGTAACTTCCTTTTATAATATGTTGTTTAAGTCTAATCTGTAGCTATATTTTACTTAGTTTAGATTCATTGGATCGTAAACCAAGCATGCAAATCTCTGGAATTAAGTAATAATTAACACGTAAGACTTAATATTTCCGTAGCACATAGTTTTCAAACACGGAGTTAATCATGGTTGGTAGTGGAAAGTTGACTCTAGAACAGTATATAAAAGTATTTCTGGTTTGAAGAACAAGTTATTTGTTAAGCGTTGGTTAACTTAAACCTAAGTTTGATAAAAAAAAAAAAAAAAAAAATTGTATTTAATGAAATTATTAAGCTATAATATAAAATAAGAAAATAGGTGGTAAGGGGAAAAGTACTTACTCCCAAGGGACGTCTCCAACCAGCATCCAGTCACCATCTTTGTCCTCATAAATGGGAACTTGTTCAGAATTGTCCGCATTCTTCAACGCCTCTACTGCCAACAGCAACAGATTCCGGAAAACAATTATTAATCTTTGCTTATTGTTGCCTTTGCTTCCCTTTCATCCCATTCTAATTTAGTGTTAATGATCATTAATTAATTTATATATTCCAACTGCTTAATTCTTTTTTCATAAAAAGAACACTTGAACTTTATGTATACCACTAGTTGCACGCCATCACGTAATAAGCAGAATGTCTAATTATTATATATACTACTTGGTCTCCTACTTTTTCCTTCTGTCTCTCTGCTCCAAATTATTTTACTCGTGCCCATTCTTTTTAGGACAATCATTAAAATAACAGATTCTTCATAATCGTTATGTTTTACAACATAATAATATCTACCCGTCAATTCGTTTAACTCACAATATAAGTAAGCATCATCTAATTTTAGATTATGTCTATTAAGTTCACGAAGAGCCTATGCTGCCAAATTATATCAAAACAACGTCTTGTTCTTAATTAGTACTATTACAAACGGTCAAGATCGACGCCAACGATCATATCTCAAGATCAACAAATAAACTCAAAGGATATTATTATGTTGGGAACTATACTTAAAGGGTTTATTAGTTTAAAAGTAAGACTTTTTTTTGTTGAATAAAGTAATTACAGTGGAAGCCTACCGGCAACTTTCTCGTAATGGAATATTATAAAGTTTGTTTTGAAGGAGTCTTAAAATTTTTGGTTTTTGAAATAAATCTATCTTAAAACTTAATTTAAGAGCTGATAATTAGTTTTTACTTATATATTATATTTTGATAATATGATTGTGGAAGAAAAATCTCCTGTGAAGGTTTGGTATTTGAATTCATCTTCTCTTGTAAAAGAAAAAAAAAATTACAAACATATTTAAAGCGTTGCATACAATTCAATGTGTTATTTTGCATATAATTGGATGCTAGTATACAAAATATTGAATATTATTCCTACGGTTTTAATTATGCACTTACATATATATATATATATATATTTGCATGTTTGTAATATTTTGAGGAAGATATATATTAACCCTAGCTAACATGCAAAGAGAGGAGGAATTAAAGAAAAAAGGAAAAATGAAACTGACCCATTCCGTAGGAACCAAAGAGCTTCTCCAAAGCGAAGGCTAAATCAGAGTAGCCCTTATGCAAAGCCAAGTCAATTTTACGTAAGAAGGGAGCCCCGTCCATGCTAACCTTGACGTACATTTTTGAAGCTTCGTTAACGCTATTCTTCTTCCGGTACGAGCACACCGGAGGCCAACCGACCACTTGGCTCTTCTTTTCTATTTTCCGGTCGCCGGAGCAACTATTTTGATCTCCGACATCATGAATTTCCGAGAAGGCTCTCTTCTTCTCATTCTTATTAGCCGCACTCACATGCTCCGCATCGGGTAGACCAAGACCCAACCTTAGCTCAGTAATTTCAAGTCCAAGACCTTCTTTGGCCATAAGGGTATATGAAACTTAAATTTGTTTTGAGAGAAAAAATAATAATGCTTAGCTTAGGCTCAGAATATCATTAATTTGGTGCAGTGAATGGCTGAGTTTTAGTGTTATATATAGAAAGTGAATGAAAAAGGAGGTAGTGGGAGCAATGACAGGTCACAGGTCAAGTATGGGGAAGTGGTCGGTCACATGAGAAACAATTGTGGGGACAAGTTTGTCCCATGGAACAGAGGGCAGCACCATAATAAGTTAGATATGGAACACATCCGACCACTCATGCTGCCTTGTGAGATTTCATCATCGCCGTTTGATTAGATGACTCCCAACATGCCATGTGATTTCCTTCATTCAGGGAGCTCTTTGCAATTAATTAATATCCTATTTCATCTGTCGCTAGGAATTACCAATACTACTAGCTAGCTACCTTACAGATAATAAATATGATATTTTCAGTTAATAGTAAATATGAAATTATATTTCATAAGGTCTTCTTTGTTTGTTTCGAATCATATATATGAATGGCTAATTCCGTATCACAATGCATGTGATCTGTGAGCATCATGTCATATTGATGATGATGATGATGATGATGCAGAGGAGCAAGGTACTGAAATGCCCAAGTAGGTACGACACTAGGACCCGAGGCAAGTCTCTCTATAGATAATGTTATTCGTATAAAAAAAAAATCAAAATATTTTACAACAAAGAAGAGGGAAATGCATATATTATGATGTAACGGAAATAGAGAAGAAAAATTATACAATATATAAAAATACGTTGTGAATGTATGGTTACTTATTAATTGTCTGTGGAATGTGAAAGATCAGGAGATCATATCAGTCAAACTACAATCTCTAGGATCAGAAACACTTGGGACCTCATGAAAGTTACAAACGCGTATGGCCAGGTTAATGCACGAACATGATAAGCGTAGCCATTAATGATAAAAGATCCTTTGGTTAGAATACACAAGAGAACCAAATACTCCATCCATCTCATAATAACTATCGTCTTAAATTTTTTTTATACAAATAAAATAAATAATTAATTAAATAATATTTTAATTTCTATAAAGTAAGATATTTTTTATTTAATTTTTTAAAATTTTATTATTTTAATTTTTCTAAAATTTAATTTTTTTATTTTAATATATATTATCAAAAATATATATAACTACCTTATTAAACTTCTTAACCATTTAATGGATTGTGAATATCATTAATATGTTATTAATTAATGCTATTAATTAATAACAAAAACTAAAATAAAAAAATTAAAATATTAAAATAAAGAAACACCATATTTTACATAGATAAAAAATTTGTTTAAACCTAAAAAATAGTAGTTAATCTTAAAAGAACTAATCTTATTATTGATATTACATTGAAGAAGTTAAAAAAAATAAAATTTTATGTGTATATGCATGTGTTAAAATTCAAATTATATGTCTAAACGGTGACTGTGAACATACCATACAAGTAAACCTGATATTACTTTTAACTTAAAACCTCTTTCTCATTATTTATGTTATTCAACTTATTCATTTTTATTCAAGAGACTTTATTTTCATAGTTGTACTCTAACAGTGCACACACATATATTATACTAGTATATTTTACACTAGTTATTACACTAACAATAATTTTATATAAAATATGAATTTTATCAATTTAACTATTAAATTATAATTATAAATTATTTTAATTATTTATGTCAAATTTTATATAAAAAAAAAGATAATCATTTTTTAAATATTTTAAAATTATATATTACATCAATTTTAATATATATGAATAATGTATTAAATAATTTTGAATTGATAAAAAAATTATAGATATAATCTTCGTTATAAGAATTTTCAATCCAATAATAAATTTTAAAATAAAACTATCCAATTAAAATATCAAATTAAAATTTGTACTAACAAAATTTATCTTTATTATTTATTTTTTTATAATTGCTAAAATCTTAAAAAAAAAATTATTAATGTCAATTTTAAGGTTAATATTCAATGCACATATTGACTTTTGTTTTTAATTTAAAAATTTATAAGTTGTTACAATTGATACACTCTATTTTATTTATATTACTATGTATTATATTTTCTATTTTATAATACAAATGACATATTTTTTTATTTTGTTTCATAGTAATTAAAAAACATTTTATTAATTTATTATATAAAATTTAATTTATTTTGATATTTTTATTTTAAAAAATGAATGGCTGCTTATTAGGCTTGTGATATGTCAAGAGTTAGGTTGGACTAGTCAAAAGTTTACTATTAAATTGGGCCAGCCTGACGAATACAAAAACATGTTTTTTGAGAAGAGAGTTGAGAACTCTAATTTTGATGTATATTAATGAAATGTTAAATAATTTTAGATTAATATAAATTTTTTTATAAATATAATTTATATGATAAAAAAATTAATTTAATGATAAATTTTAAGAT
>JAMLFT010012173.1:0-10583 GCA_026544285.1 Pachyrhizus erosus | reverse complement strand
TATTTTATCAGCAATAAAAATAACTACTAAGGGGTACAGGGGGTACTCCAACCCTTTTACAGCATACTTATACTCTCCAGGAAGGGATACTTTCCTATAGAAAAAACTGCATAACCTTCCCAGCAGAAACTTCATAACCTTCAGAACCATCACAGAGAAAAAAATCTGTCCTTATCCTACATAGAACCCTCCCAACAGAAATAATACTCTAGATTGGTACTGTATTATAACCAATACTATAGAGACATATCCCATTGCTTATATAGTCAGCCCTTCCTGGCAAATTTGACCAAACAAATCTACATATATACAACCAAACCTGTGCGTAACACCTTGATATGCTATATTAACAAGATAGATATTTCAAACAAACATTTGGATTTGAATCCCACTCAGAAAGAAAATTTGACCCCTTTGACTTTTGAATTTATCCTTGTCTATTCTCTTAGCTTTGCCAAATCAAAGATCTCTCCAACAGCCACATCCTCAATTCTGAAAACAACATTATTTCTTTGAGTCCACATTGACCACCCTATGGCCACCCACATTACTTGCAAAGACCGATTACTTTTCCTACTGAAGTCTTGACTGAACGTCAGAAAGAAAAACTGTTTGAATCCTTCTTGACTAGGTAATTTACTTCAAATTATCTATAATTTCTCTTGCATTTTACACTACGTATTGGATTTTACAGTATGTGTAATGAGCAGACTAGAAAATATTGGATATGTTCCGTTTGTTTTGCTTTTAAGGTATTAACCAAAAAGAAAAAGTAAAAAGCAATACACATTTATATTGAGAAATTATTTTTATATAAAGCATGAGAGATGTAAAACAAAAGAGATATTGAATGTCCATCCTAATTGTTTATTAATTGGAGTGGAAGAAAGCAAGAGATAGGAAGAAAAAAGAAAAAGAGTGAAAAATTAATAAATGTGATAACTGATGAATAAAAAAAATAGAAGTTAGAAAAAGTACAGTGAAAATAAGAGGAAAGAAAAAGTAACTATATATTTATAATAATCCATAAAACAAAAGGGAGTACATAAATATAATACAATGAAAGAGATAAAAAATAATATTATTAAAAATATTATATAAATAATATAATTTGTTATATAATTTTATTAGAAAAAAAAAAGAAATATAATTATAGATATGACAGGTGATATGATATTATAAAAAGAAAAATAATAAATGTTAATGAATTATTTGATATATACAGTGATTTTTGCATAATATAACTCCTACAAATATATATGTTTGATGTTTATAAAACTCTTTTCCCAAATAAAGGGCCTTGTATGCTTGGCATTCTTATTTACATGGTTGAATGTGTAGGAGGCAACCTTCAGAAGCGATCAGAAGAATACTTGACATGAATCCGACCAGAACTGTTATACATAATACTCTTTCCACAACTACGCAAAATCAAAGTGGTAGTTGGCAAATTGGAAAGGTAAAAATATCCAATATATTTCTTATCCTTTTATTTAATGCAACGATGACGAAAATGTATAATTATAACTGTCAGTTATAAAGTTAGAAGAGTACGTATACTCATGATTATGATCTTGAAAAATAACTGTTGTCATTGAGAGAGATAAAACCAATATCGTCATTTACTCAACATCATAAAACATAAGTATATTTCCCTCAGTCAAGATGTTTGTGTGTGCATGTGCATAGAAATTTCTTCTCTTTTTTCTGACAGATTACGATTTTTCAACATAACTAATCATCGAAAAGTGGATGTTGCACGACAGCTACGTTATGAACAGCCACGCCGTGGCCGTCCCCGAAAAAAACGTGATTCAGAAGAATCATCTTCTCAACAGGGCAAGGTAAGTGTTTTACTCACCATGCAAGGAGTAAACCACTATTTTAATATTTGAAAATATAATGTATTGTCATATTAATCTCTATAAAGAAATTTCATATAAATTTTTTAAAGTGTAACGCGTTGTCACAGTATTATATATACTTTCTAAGTACTTAAATGATACTTTGCTCACCATGCAAGCACGAATATGTTGTTATTTTCTTATACTGTGATAAAGAATGTATGAATCCAAGAATGAGATTCTTCTGCTTGGTTTGTTTGAGTAGTCGCAGAAGGTTGCTTCCGAAACAAATAAAGCTGCAACAACCGCTACATCCCAAGGAGCCAAAAGCTCTCCCGACAGTTTAGTGAATACAGATCAAAACGCCATACCTGCGAACGCTTCTGCTGCTCCTAGGTAGACTTTGCAGTTCAAAAGACAATTTCTCTCTACTGTTCTCTCTTACCATCACCTTTCTTATTTAACTCTCAAAACTTGAGAGCGTCGAAGAAACTGAATTTTTTCATGGTTTTGAATTCTCAGGGAATTCGTAAACTCTATCTATGACCTAGGATACGAGAGGATGGGTGTCCCCATTGACCCTCATCTTAGATTATTCAAGCCACCGCCACTGCCACCGCCACCATCAGGTAATTACAATTCTCTAAACCATACTTCTTTTTTTATTAAATACCAGTTGCTAATATGCAGAAACTTAATACTATATTGTCAGTAATCAGTTGTCTTGTTATTCAGCCATCTTCTTTTAAGTTATTGTGAGTTTACATCATTATAGAAAAATTATATTACAAGCAAGTATTACATATTTTGAGATAAAAAACCACCTCAGCATTTATGACAAATGGTGATTTTCTTCATGCAGAGAACTAATGTGCCTAGCCTGCTTGAACGAAGCGTCAAGTGCCTGGAATTCTCAAGAACCGTTAAATTGGATGATCGATGTCTATTTGTATCTTTAAAAACTTGTAATTGTTCAGACAACTCTCAAAAAATAGAAACAAAGACTATAGATTTCAGTAGTATTATTTTCACATATAAAATGTGATGTTAACTAGAAAAAAATGCATGTAATAAATTTTAGTGTGAAAATAATATCATTTGGGCCTTGCATGTCGATGTTGTTTTCGTGTCGACCAGTTTTGCACATCAGTGCTGGATAACTTTATAAATAGCTTGTGTTAATGTTATTTTTGGGCCAACGGGCAAATTAAATCCTAAACTATCATTACTCTTTCGAAATTGGAATGATCTCGACCTATGCCTGGTTTTCATCATTCTTAACTGATATATTTTTTTCCATGAAAAGTGTGGTCCTGGATATGAAAAAATATGATTAGCAAAAATGTTAGAATTGTTAAATTTAATAAAATATTTATTTTTATTTTTTAAATATAACTTTATTTTCATATTTTAATGTTTTAGAAAACATGTTTATTATGTGATGTTTTCTATTTTTTGAAAATTGAGATCATTGAATATGCCTTTGATTACTTTTAATAGTTTGAAGTCTATAAAATTTTTTACATGAAGTTTAAACATTCAAATAATACTAATATTAATACTAATAATAATAATAATATAGATTCTCATTTTATTAATGATTAATTTATTATGGAAAACTATATTATATTTAATATTAAATTCATTAAATTGTTTATTTAGAAAAAAAATCATACATAATAAGTGTTGTTTGTTAATAAATTAGGAAAAAGAATGAAAAAAATAAAAAGGACTACAGGCTATCAGAAAGTATATATCTATACTTTTAATTTTATATATGGAAACAATGGAACTTTAACAAAGGTTAGGGACTAGTTAGTAGTTAGGGTTATACAATGGCTTATGGTATGGGTTTTTCTACAAACTTTGTAAGAGATTTGTTTTAGTGAATTGATTTTTACGAGAGATAAGAGCTCAAGAAAAGAACAACTAGATGACAGTAGCAACAACAAGTTGATGTGCAAAACAAACTAGAGTTTCCTTCAAAGATATGATAATGGGAAATAAGGATAGTTAGTCTCTTCACCAAAGGATGACCTCCTCAAGGAGAATCTTGTTAAAATTGAATTATTAGAATTTAAGTATGAAAATGAAATCTTACATTAAGTAAAAAAAAAAAGAGTAACATATAATAAGAAAGACGCACAAACTTGATGTTTTAGTTTTGGGTTGAAGTGTCGTGTTAAGTTCACTTATATGGTATGCTCATGATCTATTGGTGAAGATCTCCCTAAAATTTATACCCATCGATGTACCCACAATTAGTATTAGAGTCCATGATTCGACTTGATGATCGATTGAGATGAATATTATGAAATTGGTGGTGGTGTTCTAAGCATAAGGATCCCTTATGTCAAAAGTCTTTTTGGCAATGTGGAGGTTAAGCACATGTCCCATTGATATGAGTTGACACTTAAGAGGGAGATTGTTAAAATATAAGTATGAAGGTAAATTCCTACATTGGATAAAAATGAACAAATTCAGTAACATATAATTGAGAAAAATTCACAAACCTAATGTTTGAAGGTTTTGGGTTAAAGTGTGGCGTCAAATTCACTTATGTAGCGTGCTTATGGCTCATTGGTAAAGATCTTCCTGGAGTTTATTGCCCTCAATGTTCCTACATGAATATTAAGACGGTAATCCTCTAAAGCCAATGATGCATATTGTTGATTCAATTTTCCAACACCTTTGCACTCCATGGCAAGATCTACTTGTGGTGAAACTTTTTGGGAAGAAGATTGGTTTTTATACTATGCGATACAATGTTTTGGAGATATGGAAGTTGATGGCTTGGTTTGAAATTTTGGATATGAGAAATGATTATTTTACAATTAAATTTTACAAAGTTAGTCATCTCAATGTGATGGATGAAGGATTGTGTATGATCTTTGATCATTGTATCATGGTGCAAGTTTGGATTCGAAGTTCTCACTTTGATAACAAAAATTAATAAAACTAGGGTGTGGATTTGATTCCCTAGATTTAATCAATACTTGCATGATAAAAGCACTCTAATGGTTTTAACTTCAATAGTTAGGAACTCCATAAAGGTTTATATCAATACTGTAGATGCCCAACATGGTTGATTTGCTTAAGTATCTATTGAAGTTGATTTTAACAAACCCACTACTAGAATAACTTGAAGATTATTGTTATTTGATTGAGTATGAAGGTCTTCATCATATTTGCAGAAACTATAGATGTTATAGTCATCTAATCAAAGATTTCAAGTAGATTAAGAGTTGTCTAATTTTCCACCAAATACTACTAATGGATGTAATGCACCATGTGCTTAAGTTATAATGACTTGAAACTCCAATGAGCCTATTTTGATAGAAAGCTAACATTATGAAGTAGTAACATGTGCAATCATTGACAAATTTAATAATGGTGGGGCAGTTACAATGTTGAACCATATCTATACAAGGGAATGTAGATAAGCTAAGGATGGTAGTAATGAGAAAGGAAAAATAATTATGAATAATTATGGTGAGAAAGATAAATTTCATGTAATCAACGACATGTCCAATTTGCATGCAAAATTTGAGCACAAAATAATGGACCCAATGAAAGCAAAAAAGGTAGGTCCATCATCAATTTTGATTTTCAAAGGAAAGATATAACTTCCACCTCTTGGCAAGCATTACAAAAATCCTCAAAAGAAGTAGTTATAGATGTGCAATCTAATAAAGCCTGTCAATCCAAACCTAAACATGTATATGATTTAGGTAATCGAGTCAAGTTTATGGTTAACACACATGTTATATCTAATTCTAGGTATATATTATTACATGATGATGTGATGGATGCTTTAAAGAATGTCATGGATGTTGTTCAACATGAAAATAATATTTTCCAGCAACATGAAAGCCAAAGAATGGTTCCTAATTCTTAACAAGAAATAGTTCTAATGGGTATGTAAGTGTTAATGTTTGAGATTCCAACTACATATGATATGACAATTTTTTGTTATCGATTTGTTTTAAGATTTAATTATGATCTCTTGGAACATTTATAGCTCATCTAATTGTACCAAAAGGTGAGATATTTTTTATATTGTCTCATTGCTACCTTTCATTATCTGTAATTTATGAAACTTATGTATATTTTGCTAAAGTTGAACATTTTTTTTACATCTTTAGGATATAATATAACATGGATTGTCTAGATGAATTTGGGTTTTATCTTACAAAGATGATATCTCATTTTTAATGGTTGATAATATGAATAAACTATTACTTTCATTGTAGAGACTTGTAACTTGGTCTAACTAAGTTGTGTTGTGGTTTATGGTAGCAATTAACTAATCTTAAAAGTAAAATTACAAGTTTGTGGATTTTGTTAGGCGATCTAAATGAAGTTTTAAGAACTTCAAAGGTCTCAAATGACACTTTTTGTTTTTCTTAAATACACTTTTGGTACTTGATAAATTTTTGAATTGTGTTTAGTCCTTATATTTGTTTTATTGTTGGTCTTTGAAAAATTTACATATTTTGCATTTGGTCTCTAAAAAAATTTTATTTTATATTTTGTCATTGTCATTATGTTAGCTTTATAAGGTATTTTTTGAAAAAAAATTGAATTTTTCTTTTGATTAATTTTTTATAATAATCATAGAGATGTTTTCTATTAGATGATAATATCTCAAGTTAATAGAGTCAATGTTTTAATAGGGACCAAAAAAATAATAAAATATTTTTAGGGACCAACAAAAAAAATTAAAAGGGACTAAATGAAAAAATTTGAAATTTATCAAGTATCATAAATATATTTAAGCCATTTTTTTTTACCTTAGGCCAATCTTCTTGAAAGCATGACAATAGGATGTAACTTTGTTTATTTACCTTTGATGGGAGGCCTATTTACTTGGCACAAAATTTCTCATTGCATTAGGTATGTTAGAAAAAAAAAGATGGACAAATGAATGACTATATATATTAGAGGATCTTTTTTCCTAATGTGCTAGTTGAAATTTTGCCACAACATGATTTTGGCCACAATCTTATTTTTCTTAGTTTTAAGAAATCTTAAAGTAGAAAAGCCAAAAGTTTTCACTTTTAGGGTGCTTGGACTACACACTTAGATTATGAGAGTTTGGTGGATAACACTTGGCAACATTCAAGGGGAAATGCCATGACCAAATTATGGAAGGTTTAAAAGTAATCTATCACCTTCAATATAAAATATTTTAGTAATATATTAAAAGAAATAGATAATTAGAGGTGCACATCAAAGGAGTTCATTGCCAACTAGATATATTCCTTTACTTTAATTATATTCCTTAAGAGAAAAAGTGTCAAATCTAGTAGTATAATCAAATTTTAGCGCCCAAGAAGAGTTTTTATGGTATTAAAAGTCCAAGGAAAATTAGGTTAGTAACAAGAATATACTAAATTATTTCATACCCAAACTGTGATACGTAGAAGGATCAATAAGGTTATAATAATATATTTTGGTGTTTAAATGGGGAGATTTTACAAATGGAGGCTTTATATATCCTTCAAGAATCCTTTTCAAACTATTGATGTTTATGAGTCCTATAGTTTGAAATTGAGTTATATTCCACCAATTGACCATGATTTGATTAAAGATATTCTTATACCTATTGCTACGAAGGAGGTTAAGTTTATGCCCCATGAGTCCTTATCAAACACTTGATATAGTGCTTTCCAATAGCCTTTATTGACATATTGTTGCAAAAGATATGCGAGAACTAGAAGTTATTCCTTTCCCTACAAGCATCATAACCAAGGAATCAGTTGAAACTTTTATTGTCCTTATCCCTAAAGTAAATGTTCCTATAACTTTCGAAGACTTTAAGCTTATCAATTTTTGTAAAATCCTTTTAAACCTTATCTACAAAGTTACCTTAAGAGAAAGGATAATTACTTTGGCTAAATTTATACTATTTTCTATTGGTATAATGGACAAGTGTTAATAGGGAGTGAATTGATTCTTTCCAAATTAGTTGAGAAACAAAGTATATTTTTCTTCAAAAATCTTGTTAGGATGATGAAATCTTTTATCAAATCATGAGTTATGGAAATGTTTTTGTGCTAGACCTCAATTCATTCTCAAACATAATATATCACAGGTAATTAACAATTTATCAAAGAAACAAAGATAATGTAAGAGATAAAGGTACACCAAGCTTTTTATACTAATTTTTTTTTTATTGATCTACATCGAGTTACCTCAACAACCTAACTTGAGGTTTCCATTATAAATTTCAATGTTGATACAAACGTTATGCACACATAGGAAATTTAAAAGAAAACCCTTTTCTTGAACCCTTCAATTAGTAGAAAACCTTATCTTTTGTGAAAACCTACCACAAAGAGCCATTGAGAAACCTTGTCTCAATTTGTCACCTTTAGAAAAGAATTCACTAAAGTGAGAATTCAACAACTAAGCACCATTATACCAATAAGCTAAACCAAGCCATGTTGATCACTTAATGTGAATCAAAGATGCATAAAAGATGAATTTCTTCATTCTTGTTTAACTTCAAAACTCTAAAAAAAAGTGAGTTTAAAATGGTTTTTGAAATATGAAAGTTATCTATCAAATGAGAATTGTGGACTTTTACAATTTTTCAAATTTTAACTAAAATAATCGATTAAAATTGACATATAATCAATTAATTTGATCTTGGTCAATTCTAGGTAAACTAAAGAATCATTTTAATCGATTAATACAAAGATGTAATTAATTAAAATACTAGGCCATTGTTTTTACAAAAAATCAGTGACAACCAGATGTAATCAATTAAATAAATGACCTTGCATTTTTATATAAATAATCCTATGTAATTGATGTAATCAATTAATCCAATAGATAATCAATTACAATTGAGACATTGTTACCTCCTATATTTGGTTCACACAAAACATAATATGTTACAATATTTCATAATTGATTAAATCAATAGGTTGACAATTTTTACATAATTCCATTGGACATGATGAAATTGATTACCATTCATGGTAATTGATTAAACCATGTTTGAGATGCAAAAATTGTTCAATTAACATGGTTTAGTTACTTATGGAATGCAATGCTTATTTGAAATTCAATGTTCTTGTGGTATCTAAGTATGCATTGTCTAATCTCATACACTCAATATAAGATACCAAACTTAAACACGATTTGGCATGTAAAATCAAAATAAAACCTATATGGGAGAATAAGATTTTTCAACTTTTTCAAACGAGTTACCTTATGTACAACATTTTGTATTTCTATTTTTTTTTCTATGTAAAATTTACGATTACCATTAGTTATTTGTGATGGTGTTGGTTCTTGTCCGTTCCAGTTTATATCAAGAGGAAGTTCTTGTAATTGGCTTAATTGGAAGAAAATACTAAACTAAAATATGAAGGAAACCTTGGAATATATACTCTAAGAGAGTTTAATGTCTCTTTGTTGAATAAAAATGTTCAGGATATTATACATTTTTCACTCTCTCTATATTACTTAGGTTAAAATTAAACTATTAATCTTTTATGTATTTTATTATATTTTATTTGATATCTTATCTTTTAAAAATTTAATTTAGTCATTTATGGTTTTAAAGTAAGTCAAAATAGTTCTTTTAAAACCATGATTATTTTTTATTTTAGGACACAATTTTAAACTCTTGACTAATTCAAAATATAATACTTATCACATTATATTCGCATACATGAACATTGTAGAACCTCATTGATATTTGAACTAAAATGATCATAAACATGATAAAAATTTCATGAAAAATAAATTCTACAATTAAAAGATTAAAAAAAGTCTAATGTTAGGTTCTTTTTCAATTACTTGTGAAACTTACTTTTTAGACAAATCCTATCATGTTTATGCCTTTTTGTTTTGTACCGAACATTAGTTGAATTTATAATTTTTATGTACATGAATTTAATGAAATAAGTTTTATATTTTAAATAATTTAAAATTATGTCTCAATAAAAAAAAAAGATAATGGTTATTTTGAAAAAAAAAACTATTTTAACTTACTTTAAAACCATAAATGATTAAATTGAATTTTTTAAAGTGATATTACTGACAATTTTATATTTTTTATATTAAACAAATATAAATTAATTTAGTCTCTAATTATAATAACTATCAATCAATCTAGATCTTAAAAATGATATCATAAGTTAATTTAGTTTCAAATAAAATAAATTTATTCTCCAACCCTTCGATAATTGTTAGTCAAGTTAGTCCATAATACAAACTAATGTTATATAGAAAAAATTAACTTATGTGTATCTATCTTAAAATTAAAGTTAGATTGTCTATTTATTATTTGTTAAGTTAGAGATCATTATTATTTTTAAAATGTTAAGAATTAAACTAACAAATATTGTCCATTTTAATGAACATTATCCCTTTTAACATTTTTTTTATCACTTTGAGTACATCGCTTTCTAAGAAATAATTATATTATCACCATTGTCAATTAAATACCTTCAACTGAATTTTTAACTAAATTCTTTCAGTAACATCCTGTTTTAAAATAAATAAATTATATTCAAAATAAGTAGTCCTGAATTAGAAATTTATTTTTTATTTTAAAAATATTTTAGTTTAGTTTAATTGAAAATTCAGAATTTAAATTTATAAAAAAGTGTTATTTAAATTTAAGAGATAATATAGAAAAAAAAGATTAAAATTAGTTAAAATTAATGAATTTTTTTAGTAAAAAACTCTTAAATAAATTGAAAAATAACAAATATAAAT
>JAMLFT010012172.1:0-10564 GCA_026544285.1 Pachyrhizus erosus | reverse complement strand
GTTAATAAAAAAAGGGCTTGTGCAAAAACATTATATATAAAAATAAAAAAAAAACGAAAGGCTTATCATACAGTTTCCCTGCATGATTATTACCCACTTGAGCAAAATCACAAAGCAATACCGGTTACTTTGCATTGCAATGTCAAATCAATGACTGCTTTAAACAAACATATTATGATATTAATAAATATTTAACGAAGAAAAACAATATTAAGCCTTGGCAATCTAAAATGCACATAAAGCAGTACCACAAAACGCATAATTACTGTGTTACGTACTGAAATTCAAGTTACAGCGTTAAGATTTTATCTCCAGTGTTACCGACTGTATTCCGCGTTTTAAAATATCTTATAAATCCATCTCCTTATTTTCATTCACTTAAACTTTTTTGTTAAAATTTTTTAGATTAACAAAAATGAAAACCAACACTTTTTAGCTATACTTTAAATGCATTTTATGTTCCACGTTTCTATATTTAACAAACAAACAAAATTAAGGCAATCGTACAATACTCAGATAGCCATTATAAATTTGAGGCATTATCCTCAAAACTAGACAAAATCTTTGTGCAAAACTACAGCAACCAGATGCCATTATACAGCAACAAAGAAAATATAATATGGTCAGACCGTAACGCTAATGTCAAATACTGAGAGATACGCAACTATCGGGTAAAAAATTCAGGATGCTTTCCTTTGAAGGCGTTAGCGTTACTGAAGCTGATGCAAACGCACAATTGCTAGCTCAAACGTACACTTTAACACCAAATTCAGAGATATTGAGTATAATCTCGTAACTAAAAGTTAGTAGAACATGCCTTTTTCAAAATTAATACTCGAGACTTTTTCGTATAACAAGCCTTTTCTACAAATGCCAGATTAAAATTCTGGTTAAAGCCCAAGCAGGCTTCCTTATGTTGAATCCAACCTTCTAATTAGAAGAACTGGATTAAGATTGTGACTGTTTCTACATCTAATTATGCCTAAAACCGATCCCTTCTACATCAAATAATGACGTCAAAAGAATTTGATACACTTGGAGAAAATTGATCGGATTGGCTTGAGTGACACTGGCAAAACTTTTGGACTGTACAAACCGTTATAAAGTGCAAGCTTTCCCTCAAACCATCTGTAGAACTTTAATACATCCACTTGTGTTGGCTGCAATAACCATGTCTGATTTCCCTCTCCAGCACACACTTGAAACAAACTGACCATTGCCATCATCCGTTTCTTTACCAGAAATAGGATCAATGGACCCAAACTTGTGTGAAGTGACTGGCACAGGAAGAGATTTATAGTAGGCATAAACCTGCAAGTTCATATGTAGGTATCACCGCAAAATCTGTGCATATAACAAGTTACATAATAGGATGTGTGTACTCCCATTTCAGAGAGGTTTGTGAATAGTTGATATACAGCAACATAAGTGAAATTAAAATAAGCTATATGGATAATATATAGGATGTGGGTATTTGGTAACTTAAAGCCTGTCTAACAGATGTTATAATGGAAAGTAATATATACCTCATTTGTTTCTGAACCACATGCTATATATCCATCAGCAACTGATAAACCCAAAAAATTCTGTTAAAGCAAAGAGGTGGAACATAAATCAGTCTTTCTGACGTGCATCCTTAGGAGTTGCTCAACAAAATGGTTAACAAAATAATATTATGGAAGGTAAATCTGGATTTTGTATGTTTGTTTTCACTACTCAGAGTCTCAGACCATCAGAATGCTTCATCTAACACCCTAAAAACGTGAATTTCTTTTCTTTTTTTAAAACAAAATTTGGAAGGATGTGACAAACAGATCCTTAAAGAGGTCACGGACATAATTTACAATCATTGCAACAAAACTTAAAACCAAACCTTCTCATTAGTATGTCCTGACAGGGTTAAGCCGCAAGCACTAGTTGATGGACCCACAGGTGAGGTTTTATTGAGATCCCAGATCTTCAACGTATTATCAGTTGAAGCAGAAACTAGTGTTTTAGAGTCCAAGAATTTGGCA
Organism: Pachyrhizus erosus; assembly: GCA_026544285.1. Classification (NCBI taxonomy): domain Eukaryota; kingdom Viridiplantae; phylum Streptophyta; class Magnoliopsida; order Fabales; family Fabaceae; genus Pachyrhizus; species Pachyrhizus erosus. Next base: position 8,549 of record JAMLFT010012172.1, on the reverse strand, counting down.
TAGCTTACAGCTTTACGATGGCCAGCCAACACACACCAAGGGCTTTTAAGATTGCGAAGATCATAGCAATAAGCTGAGTAATCCGAGGATCCAAAGGCAAGCAAATGAGAGGAATCAGTAGAGAACTGAACGCAACAGACATTAGCAACATTCTTGATTGTGGCTAAACTGTTTTTCTGCAAAATAATTTTGCATTTTATTAGCTCTGGATCAATTATAGGGGATAAACAATCATGTCACTTTTGGCTGTAGCTTTAGCTAAGATCAGATTCATAAATGCCATAACAGGTTGAGAGAAAGCAACAATCAATAGTAACCCCAGTTTCTTTAATTACTGTTTTTCCATCAAGGAAATTCTGCAAATTCAGTGTTCAAGTGGGTGTGCCTATGACCTATGTATGCATGCTAAAAAGCTCAAGCTTACCTCATTGATACTCCACAGTTTCACAGAACAATCATCACTCCCACTGGCAAATTTAGTAGGGCATACCAAAGAGAAATCAACAGACCAAGCCCTCTTTTCATGTTCTGTGAATCGAGAAAACCCTTTGCCTGTATTAGCATCCCATAGCTGAAAATACATCCATTTAGACAATGCAATTAGTAATGCTGGAAATAAGAGCGTAACAATCATCAAGGAATAGTCGCATTTTTCATACAAGAAAAAATTTCCAACTATTTTTTTTTTGTTTTCTGGTGGAGGAAGTATTTTGATGTCATTCTAGTTTATCAGACAAACTCTACACAATGGGACCCAATGTATCATAAAATACTCATGTTCAGTACTACTTTCTCTGCTTCCTAGTGTACTACATTAAAGAAGTTAAAAAGCAATCTAACCTTGAACTATAATAAAGCCAACCGTTGGACATGGTCATCCTTAAAAACTTCATGTCAAAAAATAATCTTACAAGCAACATAGAGAATCATGGAAATCAATTATAAAAGCCAAGAAAAGAAACTGACAATTTGGTTAATCAGCTCATTAAAACTCGGATGCCAATCAGGACAAAATTAAAGTAAAGTTCTCCATTTGGCCCTTTAGGGATAGTTTGACATATTCTTGAAAATGGGAATGAAAAATTAAATGATGAATTTTCAATACAATTTTTCCCATAAATTTCATCCAGTGTTTTGCCCACATTTTTCAAGGTATAACAAACTCACCCTTTGAAGCAATTTTATCCCAAATATACAAGTGAAAAATTTAGTAGAGCCTTGAAGATAAACCATTACCTTTTGGCTCAGAACTACATATGCAAAAATGTAAATGATAGATACAGCAAAGAATGTATGCCAATGATATAAGCAATAGTTCAAATGGTATTCAATCTAATGTGCAAGCATACAAACAAACCTTAACTGCACCATCATAGTCTGTGGAGGCAAGATAGTTCTGGATGTAGTTATTCCAACAAACACAACTGAGCCTTGATCTGTTTGACATCTCAACTACAGGATAATGGATGTCAATGGAGTCATTGAAAAGTGCATTGAACTCGAAAATTTTAATTTTCTTAGATATACCAGCAGCAGCAAAGTAGTTTTCATCCCTATCAAAACTCAGAGAGCAGATTACATTTGTATGATTGTTAAAATCAGTATTTCTTAGTATGCCCCGCTCTTCAAACTTGCTATAACGTGCGTACTTGCACAAACCGTCAAAGAAAGCCCCTAAAATATCTGTTGTTTTATGTTGTTCCATGTCTTTTTGATCTACACACCAATTGTCACGATTTCTCAGTATATCTTTGTCTGGGTGAGTAGCAGTATCTGTTTCTGGAAACTTAATTTTGGACCTCATGGAAAAGTAAGCACTTTCAAGTAGGCGTATATTTTTCATCAATCTCAGTTCATTAGCATTTGAAATTGTGGATGCTTGTGGTAATGTTTCTGGACATGAAACTTCTTTGTGAAGAGACACATTCTCTATTTGACAAGAGTCGTTCTGAAAGCTTGAGGGAAGCAAGGATTTTCTCATGTCATGTCTCCTCTCCACCTCTTCTATATCCGATTCCAAGCATCTGATTTCTTCTGCCAAAGTGTTGGCATCCATGTACTTCTGCTTGTTTAGTGAGATGAGGAAATGCAACAGCAATTCTGATTCTGCATCATCTTGCTTAAGACTTGATGATAATTCCTCACAGTACACCTCCTGCATTCCATTAATCACTTCAGATTGTAGGATCTCCCTGTTGTACAAAATAATAACTTCAGGAAATTGTAGTAGTCTGCGGTAGAAATAGAACTTGAACTGACAAGAAAATGGAACCTCACAAGACTAATGAATTGATCAAGAACAAGAACAAAAAGAAACCTTTTCAGAAAATTGTGCCCAAGGTGAACCTCCTTTAGTGCTTAATTTTCCTTAGTCTTGTCTTCTCTCTCCCCCTATTTTCCCATCTTATCCCATTCAAGTCATTACTCTAAATTCAGGATTCCATTGATTGTATTTATGACTATTATCTAATGTCTCATTATGAATAATACACATGTGTACCTCTGAGACGCACAATTTTCATAAATCTTTTATCTATATCCCCTACTCTTTGCATGTGTCTAGGATCATCTTATCTGCCTCTCCACTCAGGCTTCCCAACTGTCCAATTCATTGCTTTCCCTTCCCTCTTGACTAACTGCCTGTTCTTTTGGCAAGACCTCTAAAGTCTGAAGAGTTTTCCTTTGCTTTCCCTCCCAGCCTTTTCTATTATAAACCCATGTTATTTGAGGCATACAAGTGTATAACTCGTATTTGAGGCCCATAATTAAAGGACAAGCCTAGTAGAATACTTACTTGAGAATTTCCTAAATCTGTATTTAAACTGAAAGGGAAGAATATCAATTTTCAAAATTGGCTAAGCCAAACAATTAATGTGATATGGTTTAGTACAGACCAAAATGCAAACACACATACCATTATATAATAGTCAGTGGTAAGTAATATCAAATAAAAGAGTTTGACATCTCTAAGAAAAAAAATTCAACTCTCTGCAATAGCTATCCAAAAGAACATCTTTTTAATAAAATAAAAAGAAAAATGAAAACTCACATTTCTGTATGCACTTTCACGATATAGTTAAAATGGAACTCTATTTTTACTATACTTGATTAAAGAATTTCTTCCCATCTTTTATTTTGCGATTTGATGCATGCATTAGGTGGTTAATAAATCTTTCATTAGGTGGTTGATGCATGTCTGGATATGCTCAAATTATGTGCAGGAACTAGGAAATAGGAGAGGACAAGTAGCAAGAGCTCCATAACATTGTCAACCATCATTTCCAACCAATGTGGAGTCGAACCCTGTTGTGTGATGCTCTTCATGGAACCTAACATCACCCCAACCAGTTATGTTAAGCATTGGAGCCACCCTTTTCTAGGTAAGTAAAAATATGATACTGAATAGATCCTTAAGCTGACCAGACATTATGGATCTGAAAACTTATTTTGGATAATTAGTCAGAAAACAATGTGATTTATAACTGCCTGTTTGGGTTAGATGGAAAACAGTGTACACAGTGATCCGTACAAATGTGTTTGGTTAGGGTTTGTGTGACATTCTTTCTAAAATGAATTCACCAAAAGGTACTGTATTCTTTTTTCCTTCAAACTCTCGATGACACTGGATAGTAGTTAAAACAACAGGCTGTAGACCAATGATGACAAAATTTTAATGGGGTGGACTAAGTATAAGATCTTTTTTGGTTAATAGTAGGATGGGACCACGATGGAAACTGTATCTAGAAAAATATAATGGGAGTTTTTTTGCTAAATACAAGATGATTGTTGAACCTAATGATGATCATGATACTGACTCAGAAAAGAAAAGGCTTGAGAACTCTTCGAAGGAGTATGGCAAATGGATGGGTGGCTTATTAATATATGCCAACTCAAAAGAATGTGTGGGTTCACAGCACAAAGTAATCCCCCCCTTTCTCTTTGGATCCAGATGTGAAATATATTGACATGGTTTATGGTAAGATGAGTCCCTCACCACAAAATATATATGCACAGTAGAATTCAAACTACAGATACATACATAGCTTTCTGAACAATCATCCTAGAGAACATGCCCTGATTTCATTTTTATAACATTTATCAAATAAACATGAGATTTCTATAACAGAAGTTTGTGGAATCATTTTTACATTTAATCTAGGCTTAAATATGTTTTTAGTCCATGATAAATTTACAAATTTTGCTTTTGGTTCTTAATAAATTTTTTCTAACTTTTTTATCTCTACCAATTTTTTTATTTTGTTTTTGGTCCCTAAAACACTTTACGTAGTGCTTTGAATAGTGAAATAAAGTAATTTAGATAGCACTTTAGGTACCAAAAACAAAATAAAAAGTTTAATAAGGACCAAAAACTTAGAAAAAATTTATTAGAGACAAAAAACAAAATTTACAAATTTATTAGCGATCAAAAACATATTTAAGCCTTTAATATGATTAAAGTAAATCTGATAACTATGGTACAAAGATCTCCATGTTACCTTATTGTTGGACGTGACGATGGTTCAGGATGCAGCATCCAAAGGCAAAATCCAGCTTCCATATGATACTCTGATAGGAAAACTGAAGGAAGAATCCTATGACGAAGATCAGACATTGCAGCAATATGTGCTCTTTCTGAATCAAAATGATTAAATAACTGAAAGAAATGACCTAAAATATAATCAGTCCTTAACTTGGTGTAAACTAATACTACTGTACTGTTTCAATAAGAATTAACTAAGAATTAGTATTTAATACAAGAATATCTGATCATTTGAAGGTCTGTCAGAACAATTAATGGATTAAATTTATTATAACAAGTAATTGATTTTATTGATTAGAAAGATTTGAGGTAAACACCAACACTATCATTTCATCAATCCAGAACGAGGTAGCAATGTTACAAAACAGACTATATATCATAGTTGCTTAAAGTGAAAAAAAAGACAGTTTGAAGTCAGCCAAACAAACAGTAAATTGCATTGTCTCATTATTTATTTAATGTCAATGTTTTAAAGAAGCATATTGACAGTTGACACTGAACAAGCATAAGTAATCTCTTTAATAAGTTATTTCATGTTAGAATCAAATTAAAAGATTCCCCAAACTTTGGGTCCAGAAACATCTCTTAGAAGACATAAACCCCCCCACACACATGCACGTGCGCACACACAGAGATAGAAGCATGTTTCTTAGTTCCTACATGTGGACTTTGTATTTAGAAACATGACAATTTTGAGAAGTCAACAATATAACAGAGCATGTGAACATTGAATTAATGTAATAAAGAGGGCATCCATCAACTACATTATGCACCTCAAAAAAAAGGACTCCCAGACAGTAGATATTTGATGATGTTGTGCAACCACCCTCAGGACTGGCATACCATTTATCTTCCAATCTTTCATTGAAAGAAGTCAATTGCAATTGACCTGCATTAGATTTGTGAGGGATGCGAGACATTCTCCAAATATTATGTTTAGAAAATTGGGTATCTTCATTGTATTGATTGCAATAATCTTGGGATCCCACAGCATTGACTTTAATATCACTGGCAATTTGAAGATACAAGTCAGTCCTCGGAGGGCATTGACTCCAATCACCAGCAACTCTAGGAATTTCATTGAATTTCTGTTTCTTCAAACGCAAATTAAGAGAGGGAGATATTACCTTCTCTGACAACCTTTTTCTAATAAAAGAATTCTCTTGCTGAAGAACTTCAGAATTTGCAACACTATCTAATGTCTGTTTCTGAGTAGGCAACCCAAGGTACATAACCTGGTTTGATGGTAACAGTTTAATATAAGAAGGGTACAGATTGTGCATTGCATCTCCCTCAGAGTGAGAACCATCAACCAAATCTACAATTTTTCTAAATATACTTAAAAGCTCTGTTTTGCTCCCTTTGTGGTGCCTAGATTTCAACCATTCTCTCAAAGTCACACCATCAGTGCCAGACCCACCAGATCCTGGCAGCGTAGCATTATGAGGAGACTTTGCATTCTTTAAACTGGAGTTCAGCAATGCATTAGACTCTATCTGAGTGTCAATGCCAGACTTTATCAGGTTCTTATCTCTAGACTCAACATATAAGCCATTAGAAGATGGACCCTTTCCCTTCAATGTACTTCTACTAAAATACTCTGCAAATCCTGATTTGTGTATAATTTTTGTTTGTATTCCTTCGTGAGCATCACCCTCGTCCTCTTTATGTTCAGCTGTATGCACATCAGTGGACAAGCGCTGCATGACATTGCCCTGATCATCAGTGACTGATTTTCTAGCTAATATCTCTAGGAAAGACGTGGATCCAATATCCTCCCAAGCATTAGATGTAGCTTGAACACTCTTTCTGGCTATAATGCAATCACTTCCCATGCCTGAATCACCAACGTGCCACCATCGACTCCGACTATTATACAAAGGCCCTGGATTGCTCAAAGTACCAATGTCTAGGGTAGAACCCTCGTAACTTTTGACCATTAATTCTTCAACCATGGCACTAGCATCATCAGACAATAGACTTGGATGCAGATGTTCCCTTGCTTGAACCACATTCTTATCTTGTGGAATGTCATCATATTCTCGAGGTGGGACGTGGGAATAACCACTGTGTATTTCTTGGGGTTTTAATATTCTGGGGAATTCAGGGCTTAGTGAATATCCATCATCTTTGGTTTGATGTTGCACACCCTCACCAACCTCCAATTCTTCGTCCATAACGTTGTTAAAACTTATGGTTACATATACCCTGGCACAATCATGCACTCAGAAACTACCCACGTGGCATAGCAATTCCAATCCTATATTAGGCAAGATACTTAAACCATTAGCAATTGCAGACACAGCGTTACAAGAACATGCTTATTGAATGTTTCCTAAACGAAACGGCAGTAACATAATAAGGCAAGAGAATATGAACAGTAAACAGCATAAAGAAGACGTATTTGCAGAAATTAATCAAACACATAATCACAAAAATTCACTGACCTGAAGGAAGAAAAGGAATGGAAGCAGAAAAAGGGTTTTGGAATGAGTAGGTTTATCTTCCACCGCACACCGAATAATAAAACATTAAAACCTTTTTCTTCATTACTTGTTAGCGAAACTAGACCGATGTCATGCTGCAAATACAATTTACAACTTGTTTCGTCATTCACATCCATGCTTTTGTTAAACTCCACGTCAACGCTTCCACTGTCTTTTCTGCTTTTAAACTCACAAACACATTTTGCATGTAACTTCATTTCTACATCTTACTTATTCATCATTTTTATTTTCTATTTATTTTAGAATTTAATTTCACTTGCTGTATAATTTTTTTAAACATAATTTCTAATTAATGAAGAGTATAAAAATCTTTACTCTACTCATGCATTAAAAAATATACTATTTTTTTTATTATAATAGCAATAACCCACAATAACATCTTATCCCATAGGATTTGGATAGCTTTTTATCATTCTCGAAACATGTCATTTTAAAACTTTATCCAATTTTCCATTTCTGGAAAATATAATATGCAAAAGCATTCGCCATATATAAGGAAATTAAATTTATTGGGGCACTTTTAAATATATTCCCCTCGTCGTATTTGCACTGCACGCAGCACGCAGCACGCAGCACGCAGCACACACAATGGAAAGTTATAAATCGTGAGGGACACAAGTATTCGTTTCAAAATATAACAAATAAGTTATAATAAAATTTAATTTTATATGTTTATATTAAATATATAAATTGATTTTTAAGTCTATTTTTGAAATTTATTTTTATATTAAGAACTGGCAGTGAGTAGTCCACGTTGATCCATATGGAACAGTACACATGGCAAAATTGGCTTCCACTGATTCATTTGCTTCTTTCTTTTCCTATTTCGGTCAAAGCCCAATATCACACTCTACCGGTATTTACTTTATTTATTATCTATGGCTCTCATAATGCCACATCACAATTGGGCCCAGCAAAACCTCCGGCTATGCGACGCAGCTGATTTTTTTCCTTTCTTTTGTGCAAGTTGGAAATCGGAATCATGTAATTTGTCAAAATGAAATTAAAACTGATTTGATTTAAACGTTCATTTGATGTTTTCAAATATTATAAACAAAATATTCAAATCCATTCATATTTGAACGTTTTTGTAAACATTAACATTTTTTTTTCCCAAAATAGTATATGGATAACTGAAAAATGAGAGTATGTAGAACAAAAATGTTTCAGACACTTTAAGGTATTAATTTATCATTTTGTGATATTTCATTTTTATATAAAAATAGTCAAATATTACTTTTGAGAGTAGATGATTATTTGCCATGATGTTTTATTGATAAATAATACACTTTCTACAATTTAAAAAAATTCTAATTAAATATTTTTTTCAAAGTTGTTATATGTCAAAAAAATTTCCTCTTTAAATTTTAATTATCATTCTTTTAAATTAATGAATTTATTAACATCAACCCTTAAGTTAATTTAAATTAATTGAGAGGTTGAATATTTTTGTTGAGAAATAAATTTTTATTATACATTTATATTTCCGATATAATAAATTA